>VDFB02000015.1:408602026-408821708 GCA_007258455.2 Sequoia sempervirens
ACATGATAAGTTAAGAAAAGAGAGATGAATATAGGTCACAAATAAAAAGGGTATAGAAAAAATCCTTTTCTATTTATATGAAAAGGTAAGGAATATAAACTAATTTGGAAAGAAACTATTGATATTTAAGGATATAAGTCTATTTTATTTATAAATTTAATAGTTAAGGTAGAGGAATGATTGATTCATTTGAACTCCAAAGTATTATTATCCATCAAAATAGATGTGAGATGGTATAGGTTTCCTTCCGTGTGTTCTCATGTTATTAGAAAATGTTATCAAGAAAATTGGTTTTTGTTTAATAGGTTCAATGACTTGAAAAATAATAAGAATGTATATATTGAATCACATAAATTTAAAAGATATATTTTTGATAGAGACCCATACAATATATTTTTATGTTAGTTAAAAATTCTTGTACAGGTGAAGCCACAATAGTGGTTTATAATTCAAGTGAGGAAGGAAAAATCACAAAAAATGACCCCAAAGCAAAAAAAGTTATTTTGGGGGTTCATACGAACCTACTGGTTTGACCGAATGCATTAGGGGTTCACTCGAACCAGTGTTCAAGCGAACCATTTTAAATTTTGGCCACCAAAAAATAAAACAAATGCATAGCAAAGGGGGTTCAAGCGAACCCCCTTGAAGAGGTTCATTCGAACCATGGTTCGGATGAACCCTAGTTTGAGTGAACCTCTAGGGGTTCGCTCGAACCCCTAGGGGTTCATTCATTCGAACCCCCCTTGCCCCTCATCCCCCTCCTGAGACAAAAAAATAATCTATTTTTTTACACTTCGGAGCTCGGGTTGAGGATGAAAATGGAGAAGTCTTGATAAACCCTTCTGGAATCAGATAGTCCTCGGAACGAGCTATCCAACGAATATAATTTTTATATGTTTTGATTTTATTATGTAAATATTTTTTTAGTTTTATTAAACATAGGTTCTTCAACGAAAATGAAGGTCTCTGTTCTGCACATGTGGAAAAATAGTAGATTATCAAAATAAAAATTTGAAAACTATGAGTGCACTAGATATTGAAGTCCTTGATCCAGCAAAAAAAATAAAATTGAATTTCGATATATGCAAAAAAAGTTACGCGTTATATAGTTGCCCTATGTTTGAATTGTAATTGGTTTGACTTCAAAACTTGATTAAAGAAAAAAAATTCAATAAAAAACTATCTAACCAAGTGGAAGCACTAGATATCGGAGCTACAAATCTAAATTCGAAAGAATTAGAATTTTATCCTTCATGGAAAAAAAGTTATGTGTTATATGGTGTGCGTCACTTTTTAAAAATGTTGTTTTTTTAAAAAAACCAGTTTTCATGGGAGATGGAAAAAGAAGTGCAATCTGATTCCAAAAATTTTGAAAAAAATATTCTTAGAATCTACAGACAAAATGTGACGAGACTCTAGTTTGCATCATCTTCAAATTCCTCACGGTTTAGCCGCTATAGGTGCCCGAATGTGAAGATTTAGTTAAAAATAATAATTTCAGTGTCCAGTTTGGCCAAAAATTGTAAACCACTATTGTGGGATTACCCGTACCTTAGGTGCTTACACGTACATCCTTATTACTCTTCTGTAGGGTGTTACTGAAAAATTAGTTCAATTTTTTAATGGTCATTATTAATCAATGTTTATAGATTGATACATAAGGTTGTTATGGAGCATTATATGAATTATAAGGATATCACCAATTCAATATGATTTTGTATCTCAATGACAACACACAATAAACCATAATGATTATTTTTTATGATCAATTCATATGAAAATGTGATCAATCCATGGACTAGAAGGAGAAAATGAAGTTGCTCTAAATTGTATCTTAAGCATGCAAAAGTATCTCTATGTGCATGTACATATGAGAATTGAAACATATAAAAATCATCTATGGCATGAGCCAAAGGTCATACTTCTAAGCCTACATTCCACAAAAGGTCATCTAATATGGCTAGTATATTTAGTTTGTATTTTTTAATAAAAATGAGGTAAAATGAGTTTGTTGTAGTATTTGAATGTGTAAAGATATCACTTTTAGGGTTATGGTCCATGCTTGTAAGTTGAATAGTCAAATTGGGGAGAAAAATAAGACAAAAAATAAAAAACAAAAGTAAAAAATTTCACCCTTTTTAGATGGGTTTGTTCTAGGTTCTCTTTGGATCCTACAACATGAAATCAAATTCACTTGGCTTCGTCCTATAGTGGCCCTGCCTAAATTTGGGTCTTTTTGGTAGGACCTTGTATGGTCGTGTAGGGGATTTGAAATAGGAACCAGGCGGTTTTGAACTAGACATAGATTTGGGGTTTTGCAAGATGAGCCAGTAACATAGGTTATAACATAGAAATTATACACTATCTATGCATATGCCTAAGTGAAGTTGGATACAAGCTATTGTCTAAAAAAATTATAATGAAGTTAGGACAATACACAAGCAAAAATTAGTATTATTATATTATATTTCTGTCATATCTTCCATGATCAGGCATCTGGCTCAGCAACACCCTTTAAATTAGTCTCTTAAAGAGTCATAGGTGTAGGAAATTCAACTTACCCAAAACTTTGTGATCTTTCAAGTAAAATAGGTTGATAATATGCATAATTTTAATGAGCAGTTGAACTAACTAGTTGAGGAAAACCATCCAAAAAATATGAGTGACTAATGATTTTAATTCCATTAAGGGTGTAGGATGATCTCTTGTAAGAGTAGGAAACTAATAAGAGTTTAAAGTTACCAATTCAAGAAGTTCTTTAGGTCTTTCCAAATGTGATTAGAGGATAAAAGCCACTAGTTCTCCTCTTACCCAAAAATTAGAGAGTCCAGAAGGTGACAAGAACTGGTTTCCCTATTTTACAGGTTTTGATTCTTAAAATATGATGTTTACTGATAACATTGGATTTGAGAAGTACCAAAAAGAGAGACAAGAGCATCAAGAAATAGGATAGAGTCACTTGGATCATATATTGAATTGAGAGTTTAAGATACAGTGCATGCCATGATTGAAAGATATGGACAAAATGGATTTGTTGAAAACGGTTTAGAAAATTTCAAGCAAATATAATTCATTTTGAGATATGTATGCGAAATGTCGAAGCATTAACCAACCTAGAAGTCACACTGGAGGGTGATGCACTGGAGGAAGTCGCTCAGGGTGGTGAGTTCATCGCCTTGCAAAGGAGTTTTCCTAGGAGGTTCGGGGGTTTAGGGATTCATTTGCTATTGTAGCGCAGTGCTTGTGAAAATGACAGTCGAAAGTTTGACAGTAAAATATTTTATTAAAAAAAAATCCTAATTTATGGGTTTGAGTGAACCCACATTCGCTTGAACCCATTTTTTTATTAAAAAATAATCTATGTTTCTTGGTTCGAGCGAACTGGGTGGTTTGCTTGAACAATGAACCCCCTAAATTTGTCCAAGCAGCAAAAAATTCCTTTTTCCTTAATAAAATTGTAAACTAGTTTTGTGGGTTTACCATATGTGAACTAAGAAAAATTCCTTTGAACAATTTTTTTTTTTACTTGCATTATTGCTCATGTATGTGTTTAGCATAATACAACTTGTTAATCTTGTGAAGCTTGAAAACCTCTTGAAGGCCACCAAGCATAACACACCTTGCTTGCTAGTGGAGCCTTGCCTTGTTCATAGGTGCTTAGCATAACACAACTTGTTAAGCCCTATGGAGCCCGAAACCCTTTTCAAGGCCACCAAGCATAACACACCTTGCTTGCTAGTGGAGCCTTGCCTTGTTCATAGGTGCTTAGCATAATGCAACTTGTTAAGCCTTATGAATCACGAAACCTTGTCTTGGAGCACCTTATTGAAGTTGTCAGAGGGACAAGTTTGATATGATTTTCCACCCATTTGGGGGCTCACCTAGTGGACACCTTGAGGTTCCACTACCCTAGAGTGAGCACACGACAAAAAGCTTAGATGTGTTTCATCCTACATAGGATAGTTGAGGCTTGATCTTCCTGGTCTTTGATGTTGTATAATTGAGTATCTTTGTCATTGTTGCATACATATGTCTTGAATGTCTATTTTAGTGCGAGTTTAACATGGGGTCATCCTCTCACTAAAGTGGGGGCTAAATTTAGTGTAGGAAAAAGTATATCCCTTTTTCACACTTAATTTGGAATTAATTAAAATGAAAGTAATTATGCCTTAATTTAGTGTTGTAATACATGTATTTTATATATTCACATTAAGTTTAGGGTCTTATTTATTAAAATGGACTTAATTATTCCTTATTTTTGGTATTGTAAATTATACCCCTTTACACTTTCACACTTATCTAGGGCCTTATTAATTAATTGAGCTTAATTTCCCTTAGTTGGCCCCTTTAATTCAAATCCAAGCCTAATTAATTGCATTTTCCAAAGAGGAAACTCAACATTCATTAATGCCTAAACATAACACTCATCATTGAAGAATGTTTGTCCTAGGTAAGTGACCTAGGACCCATTCGCCATAGGGCGAATGGGTCCTCACTTAGACCTAGGACCCCCCTTTTTGGTATTTTTTGGTGATATTTTAATGATTTCAAATCCATATTTAGATGCCATCTTGTGATATTTGAATTTCGAGATATGAAGGTTACTTACATATAAATATAAGGTTATTTCACTATGTTTCACCTAGCACCTAGAGGATTTTCATGAGCACTTATTATTTTCAAGAGAGCACTTGAAGATCATTTCAAGGCATTCAAGAGTAGATTTATTGCAACAATCAAGATCCATTATCATGTCAAAGTCATGCATGTTTTTTGAGCTAATATGGTGATGTAGAGTTCATGATCCATTCAAGCCTTCAAAGGCATTGTTTTGAATCAAGCTTCATGATCAAGATCCACATCCATTGAGGCTACTTTATGCTAGTTGTAGATTTACATTCCAAGGTTTAATCAAGGGTTTGGTGAGTTGTGACATTGCATTGTTCATTCATCATTTCTTTCATGCAGTTTGATTTCATTTCAAATTTTAAATACTCAAACAGGGTTTGACCAAGGAAAACCCTCCATCACCAAAAATAACATTTTTCTTGTCTTGTGTTTGTGTTTGTAGGTTTTAGGTGGAAGATCCTTTGAAGAGAAAAATTGAAGAAAGTTGCAAGGAAAGTTGTCATCTCATAGAAACTCTTCTACAAGATTTATTTCCGACGGTTTGACTATGAAACTTAGGAATTTGGGAGTGCAGACATAAGAGTAAAGAACCCATAAAGCATTTTTACAGAGCCCTAGCCAAGACCCATTCACCATAGGGTGAATGAGTCCTTAGTGAGCTTCAAAAAGGTACTTTTGGTGATTGGTACACATCATTTTCCCTTTCTCAGATCTACCTTTTGATTGTTGGTTCGATTAGTTTTTGAGTACAGTCTTTCGTTTGCACTTTATATCTTGCATTTTGGAGTTTATTTGATATTTTTAATCTTTCTACCCAAAGTGTTGTTTAACCTAGACCCCTGTCCTAGCAAAAAAGGGAAATATGAAGATTCACACTTTGGGCTTGATTCACCTAAGGGTTGATAGTCATTTCATTGTGTAGATCTCATTTCCTAATGAAATAGAGGAAAATAGGTCCATTCATCCCCATCACACCCCATTCATTGCGGGAATAAAATAAAATCTATTTTCGATTGTTTCAAAGGGAAAGCACCTTTTTAGAAAAGGAATTCAAATTTTTCGTGACCATTGGGACCCTATTAATTTTAATTGCATGTTGTGGGAACAACTCAAAGACCAATTCAAATTTCTCCCTTCATCCAAGTACCCTCTAATGAAAATTCAACAGTTGATAACCCCTAAGCTATTCTATTTGCTATCCCTCCCCTACCATGACAATTTTCTAAAAGATTGGAAATGACCCACCATGTAAAACACTTAAATCGTTCCTCTTAAAAAAATTTGTAGACAACTTCTCTTGGTTATCTCCTTGGCGTCCATACTCGATTGTAAATGGAAATGAAATCTTAGTTGTACATGGTGGAACAAGTTAAGCCTATAAATCTAGAAATCAAAAGCTAATGCTCAGTCCTAATTAACTACTTGGAAAGTTCTTCACATCAAATTACCTATTTTTGATTATCTCTCTTTCATTTTCCAACCACTAATGTGTCCTTTATGCTCCAAAAAGGAGTCAATCAAGCATGTTTTTTGGCTTCAGACTCATGTTCGCCATCTGTGGTACTCCCTCTTCTCCACTCTCCCAACTCTATTGTTTTAGACTTGGTCTTGGAAAATAGCTGTTCTTGGGCATTCACTTCATCACAACATCATCACCCAAATGTTAAGATAGGTTATCGTTAATCTCATCTAGAGGTTTTGATGCTTGGTTGTCTTGTCACACTCTTTTCTCCCCCTGCAAATAGAAACCCAAATGGTGAGCTCGAGCTTATCGCTTTATATATGGGTCTTGCAGACTATGCCCCAATTGAGCCCATATTTGACTGAAACTTTGTATAATATTTGAGTGCAAATTAAGAAATTTGAGAACCAACTACAAAAACCTAATGGAAATTGACCATGATGATGTCACTAATGTTTGGTTATTCACAAAATGAGATGTAGACCTGGGTTTCTTTAAACTTATTCCTAGAACATGTTTCTGGTATAGATGCTACATCAACTTCAATATCATGGAAAGACTACAAGAGTTCTCTTAAGCCTAATCTTGAGCCTAAGCCTGAGCCCAAGTTACAAGATCTAGAGTGTGACGAGGTTAGGTATGGTGGGGGTAGCTTGTGAACTAGATGCAATCATGTGCTTGATCTTTTTGTCTGGTCTTGGATGAAACAAAGGTCTTCCTTCAGCAGGACTTAGTGTCTATTAGAATTTAATATAAGGCTACTTTGTGAGCAGAAGCTTGGGGTTTCTTTTGCATTTCTCCTGAGATCGGTTTTTCCTATCTCAACGCCCAAATTACTAAAAAATTAATTACTTTAAATGCAAATTTTCACAATTGCTTGGGCTATCTTGATGGAGGTGATACCAATACAATTTATACGAAGCTGAAACAATTTGTGCAGGCTTATGTTTCTTTTAGATTAGCAAGGAGAATAATCAACTTGTCCACTTGGTCATAAGCATGAAATCATATAGGACAGGTTCAAAGTCAGTTATAGGGCAATTTCTTCTTCCCTACCTTGGAATCTCAAGACCAATCCTTCATGTAGGAGCTCTTTGATTTAAAACCAAAATAACCTTTTATAAAGATGTGTCTTTATTGGAGTGATTGTTTTGCTTGGAGACTATTAATATGATTTGATGCATCATGTACTTTGTTCTGGTTAGCTACGACATTGTGATGCCCTTGGGAATTCAGTTGGGAGAGACCAAGGAAGCCTCACGCTAGGTTTCTCTTAAAAGATGGGACATGATGATAATGTCTGCCTAATCTGCTATGTTTGCAAACTTTGGTGTAGAGAAACAATAGAAAAGATTATGTGCATCATGTCTATTGAGAATAGGGTCTAACAACTTTATTGTCAATGACAAAAAAAAAAGAAAAAAGAAGAATAAAGGAGATTGTAAGGAAACAAAAAGGACAAAAACTACAAGAAAGAAACTTATTTTGCAATATATTGCAAAAGCAATTGCTGTTGTAGGTAGGTACCAAGTTCAACCATGTTTGAGGAGAAAAAAGATAAGACGTGAAAAGGTTTATGGATTTCAGAGGAGGATATGCAGCTTGTTAGGTATATAGAGATCATGGTAACTTCCCAGTTTAAATCTATTTGTTTGGCTGGGATATGGAGTTTAAATTGTATGATCTTGAAGAATTTTTGAGGTACTTTGGTGTCATTGTGACTATTTGTAATTTTTTGTTTTCTTTTTAATTTAATTTATCTTTTTTTCTAAGAATAATAATAAAATTAGCAAAATCCTTCAACTTCAACTATGCCAAACCATAGAAATAATAATTTCCACAAGAAATACACAATAAAATTTATTCAACCCTTTTAATAAGATCTTTATTCGCTTTCCACTTTCTTTACACTTGATATCACTGAAAAATAAAAGATTAAAGTTAAGAAATAATCATAAACATTTACATATACAAATTTATTAAAAAAATAATAATTAATTAATCATTCACATAATTTTATAGAACATCTTCACTCTTTTAACTTCTCAAACTAGGCCTACTTTCCCAAAATATCTCTGTTTTTAAATACCTTCCCAAGAATAGGTATGGTATTAAAGTTTAATATGAATGACTTGTACATAAAACTTTAATTTCTGTCCTTTGCCCGACTTCCCGTACGCTATTGCCATGTTATCAATAAATCGACCATTTATTTCCCTATCAGTACTGGCCACTGGTTTGAAGGCACTGCACATATCATAGAAGTTCCGGCCCCGCTTCACCGACTACATTTTCTTAATTTATTACAATTTATGAGCCTTCAAATGATACCTAAAGACGGAGAAATCCCCCAAGCATTATTTTCTTCACACGGTAGTTATGAACTGTGAAGTGTAATTTGCTTTGGACACTTCAATTTGGTTGTCTGCTCACTGTTTAAAAAGAACGTAGCTGCTCCATGTCCGACGTGGCAGCAATTCATGTATTTACTGATGTCATTAACGTACGGAATTGTGATATCATTTACCACATGGCGACAAGATCCAGAAATGCTTCGATATTGAAACGTCTGTTTAGAGCACCCATTTGGCGTAGTCAGATATCTCATTTTTTTGTTGAGGAGGTTGGCATTCCAGTACTTCCTCAATGGCTGCACTTTCCATTTATTCAACGTCTAAGTTGAATACATTCGTCCTCAACAAAGCTTTTCAACAACGCTCAGTGTATTACAGAGCACAACCCTGGGGTTCCTGCATTCTGCCGACAACTCGTCCTGTCAGAACGATGTCTTCGCTTTCTGATAACGTTAAATCTTGTATCCCTCGACGGACTGCCAATTATCATAGCGATGTGTGGAACGATGATGTTGTGCAGTCTCTCCAGACACCATATCATCAAGTAAGACAGAATAATAGAACTATGTTTTATCTCAAATAAAAAATATCCAAGTCTGTATGTCTTACTGGGCTGATCTTTTTTGTTTGTGTTGCAGGCTTCTTCGTACGAACAGTGGGCCGATAATCTGGTTGTGAAGATAAAAGAAATGTTCAAGGGCCTTGACGATGGAGAAATCAGTCCCTCAGCTTATGACACCGCCTGGGTAGCAAGGGTTCCTGCCCAGGATGGTTCTCACAGGCCACAGTTTCCTCAGGCCATAAAATGGCTTATACACCATCAGCTAGAGGATGGTTCGTGGGGGCTTCATTCAACGTTTATGTTATGCGATCGTTTGCTTAGTACTCTCAGTTCTGTTATTGCCCTCCTCAGTTGGAATACAGGACACCCTAATGTAGAAAAAGGTTAGAATTGTATTTATGCTACATTATATTAATAGGTTATCATATAATTGGGAAGGCAATGGATACCTGTTTAAAAGGTTTGATAGTTAGATTTTTGTATTAATATTTCGAATCATTCAAGGATTAAAAATGTTTTACTCTACAATTTAATGTTTCATTTCTCACATTAAAATATTTGATTTTATGTGCAGGTGTTCGTTTCATTGCAGAACATCTGAAATCACTTGACGAGGAGGATAGCTTGCCTCCGGATTTTGAAATAATTTTTCCTGCATTGATGAAAAATGCAGAATCTCTGGGACTGAGTTTCTCGTATAATACATATTTCATGAAAAAACGAGCCAAACTGCTTATAGAGTAAGAGTTTTGTAGTTAGATTGGGTGGTTCATTTGAAATCATATTAGTTTTTCTAATAAATCTATCTATTAGTGTTGCAGTATATAAGATTTTGTTTGGAATTTAATTAATTTTATAATTCACCTGCAGTATCCCCATGGAGTGGGGTATTCCGACACGCATGCTGAATGCACTTGAGGGGCTTGAGGAAATAATTGACTGGAAAAAGATAATGATGTTCCAGAGTAAAGATGGATCTTTTCTTAGCTCGCCTGCTTCCACTGCCTGTGTACTCATAAATACCGGCGATGAGAGATGCTTTAGCTTTTTGAATAATCTGGTGCTCAAATTCAGTGGCTGTGGTATGATACATTTCCTTGATATTGTGATACATTTCCTTAATATTGAGTTTCATGTGAGTCGGCCATTTGTTTGCTGTTAAACGCATTAGTGATTACATGTAATTTGTGAAGCAGTGCCATGCATGTATCCAATCGATTTGCTTGAACGACTTTCGCTGGTTGACAATATCGAGCGTCTTGGAATAAGTCGACATTTCGAAGAAGAAATCAAAGTAGCACTTGACTATGTTTACGGGTGAGTATGTGCTTCTAATGGTATTGTTATAGTCATATTGTTTTGATCCAAACAATTTTTTTATGATGATAATTATGGGGCAGATATTGGAGTGAAAAGGGTATTGGAACGGGTAGAGACAACCTTTTTGCAGATCTCAATACTACAGCACTGGGACTACGAACCCTTAGGATCCATGGATACAATGTCTCCCCAGGTGGAATTTTTTCTCTGAAAGAGAAATTGGTGCAGTTTATTATTGTTAAACTGTGTTGTTTTTATAATACTGACATGGATACAATCTCAGAGGTGCTAAATAATTTTAAAGATGAAAATGGGCGCTTCTTCTCCTGTTCTGGCCAAAGATACATAGAGCATAGAAGCATAGTGAATCTATTCAGAGCTTCTGACATTGCATTCCCTGGAGAAGAGATTATGGATGAAGCTAGGCTGTTTGCTTCTAAGTATCTCAGAGAATCACTAACAGAAAATGATATCTTGTGCAACGAGAAAATTGCTAAAGAGGTTAGCAATACTTTTATCCTTCAAAATATTGTTTTTGAATTTATATTTTGGATCACATTCAGTGATCTATCATTAACAACAAAAGAACGTGATCTAAAATATGATTGAAAACAAATTCAATTGATTTCAAAAACAATCTTTTAATGTTAAGTACTATTATCCTTATCTAAACCCAGAAAAAAATGATTTTTACCTAATTGTAAATTTGTGTAAAATATGTTTTCAGACTGAATATGCATTGGAGTATTCTTGGCACCTAAGTATCTCCATCTTAGAGGCAAGGAGCTACATTGATGCTTACGACGATGATCATGCATGGCTTAGAAAAACCCTATTCAAGTAGGTTTAGAAATGGATACCTTGTCTTATACTACAAATTTTCCTTGTGTTTTTATAACCGTTGTCTTCTTTATTTTTTAATTTCACAGGATGCCGTACGTTAATAATACTTGTTGCATGGAATTGGCTAAATTATACTTCAACATTGAACAGTCTTTACATCAGAGGGAATTGAAACTTCTCTCAAGGTGGGTAATATATAACCCTATTGAATTATTTAAATCTTTAATGGTATAATAATTTAAGTAAACTTTAACTGTGATTGCTATATGTTGAATGCGACAGTTGGTGGAAAAAGTCGCGGATGACAGAAATAGACTTTGCTCGACAAAGGATAGTAGAGACGTATTTTTCTGCGGGAATATTTGAGTCAGAGTATTCATTATGTAGAATTGCTTTCACCAAAATTGGTTCTTTGGTATTGGTCATGGATGATATTTACGACACCTATGGAACAATGGATGAGTTGAGAATTTTCAGAGAAGCAATAAAGAGGTAATTTAATTTCTCTTATCCTAGTTTGATAGTTTTCTTGAAACCTAAGTATATTGAAGCTTTTTACTACATTCAGATGCGATACCTCCTTGTTAGACGAGCTTCCAGACTATATGAAAATAATCTTCAAAGCATGGTATGTAGTAGTGAATGAAACAAATATGGAGGCAACAAAGCAACAGGGGCGTGACATACTTCATCA
Source organism: Sequoia sempervirens (assembly GCA_007258455.2). Classification (NCBI taxonomy): domain Eukaryota; kingdom Viridiplantae; phylum Streptophyta; class Pinopsida; order Cupressales; family Cupressaceae; genus Sequoia; species Sequoia sempervirens. The sequence continues at coordinate 408,613,891 of VDFB02000015.1, forward strand.
CATAAGAAACGATGTATGTAGTTAAATTGTTATAAATACAAAATGCTCACGTTGTAAATGCCCATATTCTCAAAATTTTCTTTTGTAGGAGTGTTTTTATATTTACGCACATTGCTTGTTGGTGGTACAGTGGGAGAAGTTCATCGACGCTCTAATGCAGGAAAGAGAGTGGTCAGAAGATGGGTACATACCAACTGTTGAAGAGTACTTAAAGACACGTTGTATATCTGTGGGTCTTGTGCCATGTGGTTTACATCCAATCCTTTTAATGGGTGAGGTTGTAACGGATAATGATCTCCCCTTCCTACATGATTCCTCAAATATTTTTCAGCTTGTGGCCTTGATATGGCGGCTTAAAAATGATACTGCTACTTCTGAGGTATTTAAACTGTCAACAAGATTTTGATTTAAACAATATATTTTAATAATTGATTCAATATATTTTAAGCTTTGCTTGCCCCTCAAAAACTATACCTATTTGAAAAAACATGCTAACCTTGTTTCTTCTGTGGTGCAGGCTGAGAAGGCTAGAGGACAAATAGGCTCATGTACGGCATGCTATACGAAGCAGAATCCAGGTTCTACAGAAGAAGATGCTCTAAAGCATTTCACAGAAATTCTTGATCATTCTCTGAAAGAATTGAACTATGAGTATTTCAAGGTAATTGGTGAACCCCCAAAATGCGGCAAAAGATTTGTTTTTAACATGAGGCAATGTGTTATGCTGCTCTACAAGTACAGAGACGGCTATGGTAATTCCTCAGGGGAGACTAGAGAATATATAAGGAAAACCCTCATCGACCCTGTAAAGCTATGGTGATAAACGTATTGAATTTCCTGCCTCTCAATCCATGACAATTATAAGGGGAATTAAGAAATGGTGATTTATTTTTCCTTTAAATAATTGATAAAATTGTGCAACCTAGAGAATCTACTCATCATCATGGTCTTTCATACAGCTAGGTTATGCAACTGTTAGCTTTTGTGATCATTGTTTGATCCAAAGTATGTTGTGTTTATGTTAAATGTATAACCTATACAGTTATGTGTTACTGTGAATTGTAATAAATTATTGTTATTTTGTAACTACCTGCTGGTTGGGTGGATGGAGGGAAAGCTTTCATTAAAGGTTTTGAATTTAGTGTACCATGTATATATTTTTTTGGTTGATTAAAGTTTCTATAAGAGCTGTAAAAGGTAGAAAATCTATTTTTTAATTGTTTGGTTATCTAAAAGAAGATAGTTTGAAGTTGTGTAAAGTAGAGTAGGTGAAAGTGAGATTCTCAGCATTTTAGATTTGTTATGTTGAGAGGCATCATATGAAAAGAAAACTCTTAAATTTTTTTTAAAAAAATGATAGTCATTGGCACATCTAACTATTAATATTAAATAATAAACATAATAAATCATGCCATTTAATATTAAATAATTTATTTATATTTAAATAATAAAATTCAAATAAAATTTATAATTTTTTTATTAGATTTGTTACACAAGTGAAAAATATACATCCAAAATGATATCATACTTATTAATTATTTTAAAACTAAATATTTAAAAATATATATATTTCAAACATCATATGCATATTTTATTTTTTCATAATAAAGGTTCTAAGTTCAAAGCTCATATTTAAAAATAATAATAATTTATTGACGTTAATTTCATGAAGAAATATGATAGAAGGGGAAATGCATAGAAATGTGGGACAAAAAGGAGGTCAAAAGTGGACATTTTTTTCTTGAAAGAAATTAAACCTACATTTGAAAAGGTAATTTGAAATGTATGTACTAAAAACAAAAAAAGATATAATAAAAACAAGAGTTATAGTTATTTAAATCTATTTTCTAAATTAAGAAAGATTTTTAAAAATAATTAATAAGGGGATGAAATGTTGAGCACAAATAAAAACGTTCCTATTTTTATTAGTAAAATATAATATAGTGTTTAGCATGTACCCCTCTATTTTTTTTATTATGTTAGGTAGTTTTAAAAATTATTTTTCAAATATAAAATTATTATCATTTTATTTAGTTCTATAGAATTGTAGTTGTTCTTAAATTTTTCAATATGATATCAAAGCACGAAATAATATTTTGAAGAGCACCTAGAAAGATGTAATTTTGTAGAGCTATAAAAAGTGTTTGAAATTTCTTTGTACATAAATACTTCTATTTTTTTAATTTTATTTTTATGGTTGAGGCATATTCTTGAGGTGATTTTATGAGAGGTATAGTGCTTGAGGTGGTTGTCAAGGGTTTCCTATTTTTTAATTTGTGCCCTTAGCTGCAAGTCAATCATTCTAGTACATAGGCATATCCCATCATTATTGAAGAAATACATGTCATTTTTGTTGGAATAAAAATGCCATTGGTTTGTGGTGTTTGGGAAAGCATTTGGTGTTAGAAGAACCAATGAAATTTGATCCCTTGTTATGGGCCTCCCTCCTTTTTTAAGTTGCTACATTCATAAGATCATGATTTCTCTAGAGGTACATTTTTGTTGAACTTTACAATGCATCATTTGGTTGGTGGGAAACATAACCTAGCTATAGGCTTGCTTGAATGTGTGGCAAAATGAATTTTTGGACATCATAAGAATAACAAAGTTAAATGCATGCAAAGTGGCTACAAAATTATAATATTGTGGAGCACTAATATTTTTTATTATTAATCTATTTTTTTTGGTTGGGATATAACCAAACTATAAAAAGGTATAGATTCATTTCCAATAAGTCTAGAGTAAATGCTTATTATTATATAAGATTTTTTTACTAGATTTAGCATTTTATCAATTAAAGATGCCCACCTAATGAAAAATTTATTATGTTTTCTAAGTTTATCAAAGCAAGGTGCATTATAAAGTTGTAGGAGGTATTTATTTAGTATAGTATTACAAAAAAATTCTAAAGAAATACTTATTATCTAATTGGTAAGAGTGTTTTTTAATGCAACCCTATAGATTCAAGTTCATTTAAATTTTTTACACATTCTAAAGATATTGCATGTGAGACACAATGCATCATAAATTTAGTTGTTGAAGGTTTTGGAATCAATTTAATCAATTTAAAGTTAGAGGTCATGGTTTCAAATCTCATAAAATTATTGTTTTTATTATCATGAATATTTTAAATGGAGTTATAAGTACTTTTATTGGTGTAAAATTAGTGGAATTTAACATTTGATCATTGATACCTTTGGTCATGGCACTTGGCACACTTGCACTAAGTAATTAAAGGTATTGTATAAGAATGCATTTATTAGCCGATATGCTATTACGGGTGGGAAATCCCACCGGAATCGTCTGCTGTCTGACGTCGAGAAATTTCTCAGCATTCTTTGACAGACGGGATGAGACATTAATGGAGGTAATTTACTCCATTCCACAGTAGGGGACAGCATGCAGTTAATGAGCATGGCATCCAATCTTCTTGAGCCATTCCCATGTCAAAATGCATGGGGAAGAGGTCTACAACTGCATCCCAGATTAACTATGCAGGTGAGTCAAGAGGTCATTGTTTAGGAGAAAATTGCATAAAGGTCGGTGCGTGAACTGATTGCCCTTTGCAATCAGTGGATAAAGAAATTTATGGTGGTTGGTGTGTCGATTATCCTTGATGATTTTAAGTCTATAGGATTGGCTTTTAAAAATGACCATATTAAATGATACCGAGGAGGAAGGAAAAGGAGAGGGGTTTGGTGGCTTAGAAACGGAAGGAAATGAAAAAAATAATAATACAACTATTCAGAGAGTTCTAGATGAACAGGTTATTTGTAATCTGGAATGAGGCGTAACTTGTAGGGTGGAAAAAGGATGACCTTTCTTATCATACATGGGTAGATCATGTGGAAAATATCACAGAAGAAGATGAATGCATTTTGCTAAGTGAACAAGAGAAAGCACGGAAAGAAAAGGAGCAGACAAAAAAATCATTCAAACCTCAGATGATTGCACACTTGTAATTCCAGAATATTTCTGAAAGTGAAGCCATTAAGCTATGACATTGCCTATGCTTCCACATTCTGTATACCTGTCTACCAGAACATAGAAGATTACTGGGTTGTGGGACCTCTATTTTGTTACCTGTCTACCAGAAAATAGAAGATTACATACTGAGTTTTATGGAGACTCCATCAGGCATTAAGGTGTGTAGAACAAATCATGATTACTGGGTTGTGGGAATAACCGAGATTATATGCATCTTACACTTTGTATGGATTTTTGCATTGCCATTCAAAATCCTTTGATACCTCGTGTTGGTTTTGTTGGAATTTTGTTTTGTCACTTGGATAAACAAAATCGACATGTAGTCTGCCTCGTTATCATTCCAATCTTGGACTGCTTGAAAGTTTTTATAATACATCAGCACAACATCTTCATTCGGGATTCTCCTTCTGTTTAGCCTCATGCTCTCCACAAAAGCATATAGCTCTACAACATCTGACATAATTCCTTAGCCCTTATGATTTGATGAATGATCCTACCCTATTGCAAAGCTCCCATTTTGGTGCAGGCAGAGGGTATGCTGAAAAAGGTTGTGGAATTTGGCTTTACAGTTGCCCAACTTCATTTGCTTGAAAATTTCTAAGACCCTTCAAACAAATCTATCTTGCTTATAACTTGCAATACTTTCATTCCATGAGATCATATTCCTTCGAGGAATTCTATCAAACAACTCACACGCATTGTTTATGCGACCACATTGTTGCGTACATGTCTTCCAGTGAAATTGCAGCTACAACATCTACCAAATGTAGTTAAATCTGGCGTTACACCTGCCAAATGTATTTGCTTGAAAGTGTCTAAAGCCTCTGCGTAATTGCAGCTGGCGAGGTAGTTAAGTCTGGCGTTACACCTGCCAAAATGTATTTGCTTGAAAGTTTCTAAAGCCTTTTATTTAACAAATCCATTTTTGTGTATATCTTGCAATTTTTGCGCTCCATGAGACCACGTTTCTAGGAGGCAATCTATCAAATGGTTCTTGTGCTTTGTCTGTGTTAACCATTTTGCATATACATTTACCAAGGGTAGACCCACTAATATGTCTAAGTTGCTTCATTTCTTTTTTATTTTCTTTACTTTCTGGGTGTTCATACCTGCGCCCTCATTCTTGGCATGGGCGGATAAGATGCTGGCATAGGTTAAAAAAAAACAAATCACTTTACACCTTCCAATTGTGTCTACTTGAATGTTCTGAATCCTTAACCATAGTTTTCTCTCTTTTTCCTTCAAATAAATTCCTAATTGTGCAAGTATCTGCTCTATTTTATTTGTGGTTGTAATTGGACTTGAGGAGATCATCTTCACCAATGTAGAAGCTCAATCCCTACTTTATTTATATAAATATATATATATTTTTTCCAATTATTCTTAATCAAAATTTTTCCTATGTAATGAATTGTATGTCTATTATTTAAAAAAAAACCAATATGGGTTGCATGTGAACTATGGGGATTTCCTTGGGTTGCAATTTTGCATACTAGTGAATCATAGAGTGTTGTTTGGAAGCATTCTTCTTTTTACTATTTCAGCGGTATAAAATAAGAAGCATAGGTAGACATGTGGTATTAAAAAAATAAGAGTCTCAATCAATCTATATATATACTGGATTTATGAGAATTGAGATTTTCTCGATTTTCTCAATGAACATGTACAAAGAACTACAAAGAATTTCGAGCCATGTTGCAATATAAGCTAGAAAGTAGAATTATTCACAATTTGATATCATTCAAGAGAGAGTAAATTGTGTCTTTTTTCTTTATTAAATTGTGTGCATCAGTTTTGTTATGGTTGTGTTGATACAAGATGGCATTCACAATTACATCCAACTTAAACATATTTTAAAAATTATTCTTTGATAGGCATCCATACCCTTCTTCCATTCTCCAATCTAAGTGTAGGCATGCAGGATTGTTGTGCAGTTTTGCACACACACCCCACTTGGAGTAGGGACCCTCTTTTCGGGATGTCTTTTTGACCTTGGGTTTTATTGGACTTGTCTTTTCGAGGTCTTGAAATGTTGATCGTGTTGGCTTTGATCTTACCTTGAGGCTTGAATTGGTTTAAATTGGGGTTCAGTGAAAATCCGGGTTTTGGTCTAAATCTGAGATTTTCCAGCTTTGGCAGATTTTCCCGGGCCTTAATTCATTGTCCGTTTACTGCTGAAATTTCTGAATCCGGGTTTCTGCTTGACTCCAGGATTTTCCAGTTCTGGCGGATTTTCTCGGACTGCGTCAGAATCCCGAACTTAGTCAAAATCCCAGTTTCTGCTGAATCCGTGGAATTCGTGTTTATCTGGATTTTTCGTGAGGCTTGGTTTTTTTCAAGATTTTGTCCTGGGCTCAGGTTTCTGGATTTACATGATATGTCTTGTCGCTCATTAATGCTCGAAGTACCTTTGCTCAGACACGAATGTGGATGGATTGAAATCCTTTAGGCATCATTATTCACTTGTTATTTTCTCAGGTATTGGTGATTCTTCATTTGCGTTTTGATTGTTGAATGCGGGCTACTGTGTGTGGATTGCTTGAATGTTGGTTGTATTCTTCGTTGCTAGGGTGCATCGTTTCACAGTCACCTCCTCGAGTTTGAGCCTTGTTCGGATTCCATGGTAAGTCAGTATTAGCCCCGTTTTTATCTGCCTCGTGATTGAATCTTTCTAAAATTGATTGGTGGCCATTTTAGGTCGGCCTTTGCTTGATTATGATTTGTATTTGTGGAACTAGGGTTTGACTTTTCCCTTCACAAGATTTCATCACCCGCACTATGCACACCCTTGTTTGCCGAATGAATATTGGATTGATAAGTGTGGATGGGCATTCTGGGTCTAATTTTGCTCCCAAGTGCGTAATTTGTCATATCCGGTGAGGTTAGGGTTTTCGGTGCTTCACCTAGATCTTGTTAGGCTTGTTGAATTTATTGCAATTTTTACATCCTGCGCTGAGATTAAACTAGCCCCTACCTTGGGAAGCCTTGGAGTGCTTTAAGATTGATTTTTGTAGATAGTATTTCAAACCCCGAGCTTATCCTGGTTTTCATGGTGAAGGTTCAGTCGTCAAAACTAGGGCATCATTATCTCGCCCTAAGGATAGTCATTTGAGGGTTTTTGGAATTCGAATTTGTGTGCAGTTGAGGTTTTGCTTATTAGCGTCGATTTTGAGACCATTTGAATCCCAATTAGCAAGGTTTTACATGATCATTCAGTCGATGGTTCGCATGTTGGTATTCGTCGGATTTCCGAGGTGTCCGCGGAATTCCTGCGCACCTGAATTTTCCCGATTTCGGCCAATTCCGTGGGGTATAGCGAATTCCAGAGTATTTGAACTGTCCGTGAAAATCCATCCTGTCCGAACTTTTCCAGTTTTCCTGCTTGGTTTCATTCTTTTCGATTTTTGAGACTAGGACTAATGAGGTAAAGTACTAGATGATGATTTCTTGCTGCCAATGGATGGATTTCATATAATTGCATACTAGTTTGTCTGTACTAACGATTTATTTGGCGAATGGTGTTTTGGCAGTAAGAATCCGTCTGCGTTGGATTTCTCTGAATTCTGCCCCGACTGGATTTTCCCGGTTTACCTTGTTTTCCCGGATTGCTTTATTTTTCTGGATTTTCAAAGATTGATGATTTGTGACGGATCTTAATTGCTTCATATGATTTTGTGCTAACCTTTTGATTGGAATATGTATAATAATTGGATACTCATGACATTCCTTTGTGAGTGCAGGCTGAATCAAGCAAGGCTGCTACCGAAAAATCTAAAGGAGATATAGAGGGGTCCTCCATTTCAGAGGTAGAAAGATTAAGATTGGATACTAAGAATCAATTGCCAGAAAGCAAGATATCTTCGGTGTGGTCTGAGGTCTCAGACACCAATGTTGGAGCATGGTGATATGAGGAGTTCAAAGAGAGAACGACTTAGAAGGATTTGATGGTCCTGAGACAAGGAATGATGAAGTCCAGATTGGTTCATGTGGCAGGGTTCCCTCCTGCAATCTAATGCTATGAGTTGATTCTAGAGTGTGCCCAGCAGTATGATTTCGACACACAGAGGGTGGTCAGTACCGAAGGGAGAGTCTTGGAAAACTTTAATCTTGTATCTATTGATCAAGCCTTTGACATGCCAGATTTGCCTTCTGTGTGTGCCGTGAACATGGACTTGGCCAAAACATATTACGAGAGTGAGCCAACCAAAGCTCAGCAGATGATTAATTCTTGGTTGGAAAAGCCAAAGTCACACTACTCCAAACTGCCTAAGCAATTGCACAGGGTTAAATTCAGATCAGATATTTATGATGAGATCACATTTTTGAGTAGAGTGGCAGGTTTGAAGAGTGCTGGAGTATTGGAAAGTTGGATGGTCCATGTGATCAATAAAATTGGATAGGGAACTAAATACCATTGGGCAAGACTTATTAGCACTCTGATTGATAAACAACTAAGGGATGTCCTTGAAACTAAGAAGTTCACCATGTCTTCTTATGTGATGTATGTATTGGCTAGATTCTACCCATACAGGGGTTTGAATACAAAGGGGACATTTGGACAAGATGTAATTTATAATATTTACCCAGAATTGCACATAGGACACAGGGATTACAGAAGAGCCAATGATGCATTCACAATGCATATCACTAGGTTGCTTCAAAATGCGGAGCATGTGAGACTATCAGATGGAGCAAAGGAATTGATAAAGAAATATGGGGCCTGGTTCATTCAGTTTCCCACTTTCTCTTACATCAGAATTGACGGATGCTCGGCTGCTCCATACAGGTTACCTAGGTACCCTACTGATCATATTGTGTTGTTGGAAGTTGTTAGGAAGATATGTGAATTTGATGCAATTGTCAAAAGGGAAAAGCATAAAATAGGTTTTGGTGGGGATTTCCCTCTTGGAATTGGCGTAGCAGAGGTGTGTCCTTCCATCCAATTAGCGCATGCGGCTAGGGATGAATTGGTAGCTCATGGTTTTTCCTACCATTCCAAGAGGACAAACTTTGATTTCACTGGAGAAGTGCAAAAAAAGGCCACCAAAGCATACCGCCACAAGGATGACCTAGAGGACTATTGGGCCAATATTAAAGATGATTTTGAGGCAAGGAAGAAAAGGTATTCTAGGCTTCTTGTTGATGTGATTAGGAAATACAATGTCAAGTTAATTCCTGACTAGCTAGAGGATGATGGAAACCTGGTGCAAGATCATGCCTGAGTCTGTTAAGGACAGGTCAATTGGAGAGATAAACTGGAATGATAATGAGGTAACTGAGTTGGAAGATCTGATGGCACCGGTTATGAAATTTACCACTTCATGGTTAAAACATAAGGTTTGGGAGTTGGAAAGTGAGAAGGTACCTTGTACCTTTAATTTGATGGGAAACCTCAATCCTATGTCTACTTCAGAAGAATTCGGGGAAGATGACCCCAAAGGGAAAACTAAAAGGAGTTCACCCTTCAAAATCAAAATCAGGGGTCCTCAAGAAAGTGAGCCAGAACCGAAAAGAAATCCAAAAGGAAAGAAAAGAAGCCGGGCTTTGAAAATAGGCAAGTCTTTTGAAGAAGAGGAATTTGAAAAAGCAAAAGAGGAAGATGCTCCGCTTCAGCCAAAGAAGACAAGAACAACTAGTGTTTCAAGGAGGAAAGGTCAAGAAACTTCTAAAGGTGAGCCTCCTATTGTTGAAGTAGAAAGTTCAAGAGAAAGGACTAAAGTTTATATGAGGAGATCAAGGACTCCTTCTCCTAAGGAGACCACGCAAAAGGTGGACACTCTTCTAGAGACACCCGCTGTGGAACAACCTAAGGCTACTTCTCCTTCGCCAAGCATGCTTGAGCAGGAGACTCATCAAGAACAAGAGACTAGTGGAGAGACAGAGCCATACAAGGAGGGAGAACTCTTTGGTGAGGTAGCTGAGCTTGAAGTTGAAGAGAAAGAAAAGCATCCTTCGCCATTAGTCCAATATGAGGATTCTCCAGAGAATAGCAAAGGAAACAGATCACCTGAAAGAGAGGATATCCCTGTTAGAACCCCATCACCGGTGCAAGAAGAAGAGATTGAAGTAGGTGATCAAGGAGAGTAGTCTCCTAGGAAAAAAAAGGATGAAGAGGATGAAATAGCAGAACAACACGAAGAGGGTAAAACAAAAGAAATTCGGGTGGATCTAACATGTTTGGCTGGGCCGACATGTTTTATGAATTATCTATAAAGGCATTCTTGCCTCGTTGTAAAAGGGGATAAAATATAGATATATAGGAGGATAGAAGAGTAAGAGATAGAGTTTGATATAGTTGAGTTAGAGTAATTTGCAGTACTTAATTCTTGAAGCAAATATTGTAACAGGATAGTGGAATTGTTGCAGCATTTTGATAATCCAATACAATTGAAGGCATTGTGGTTTTCCTGGTGAAATCTCTTGTATTAGTTTATCTTGCATGGTTCTTGTTTTTCCATCTTTCAAATTGCTTAAATATCTAGGATTTAGTGTTTAAAATTGAATTAAGTTTGGTGAATAATGTTCATGATTTCATATTTGGAATGTTTGTAGCAATCTCTAGTCTATACTCCCAGTAACTATTTGATTGTAGTAGGCTGGTGAAGTCAACCTGGACTACATATTTATTTGTGCTTAGTTCGATTGTTGATGAATATCTATAATTTTAAAATCTATGTACCTTAGAAGGTCACACTGTTCTTCTAATATTGCATTGTGGGTTAAGCAAGAATCGGTTATCTTGAGATTGGTTCATCCCAGATATCTATCATTTGCATTGCTCATTCTAGGAATAGTTTAGATCTCATCACATCCTTGTACCCTTATCTTTTGTTATTTCTTTATTATCTGGTTAGATTTAGGATTTGAGGTCATCATATTGCAAGATCTGATAAACTGAAGAGACATAGTTTGCTTGTAGTAAGGTCCGATTGTGATTACGAGCATTTCACATATTATCTGAGTTTTTTATGCATTGTCATGATCTGACACCTGAGAGACCTTGGGGTGATTTTTAGCAATTGATTGTTAAAGATTATCTTTCAAGAGAGATAGAATATTGCATTTTGTCTGAGTTGTTGCTGTGCAGAAAACACCATCAACAGATTTGCGCTAGATGGAGGGTCTGAATGAGCACACTGGATTGTTTCTTGAATGCCATCTCTCCTGAGAGGTATAGAAGGAATACCAGATCTACCATAGGAGAAGAAGATTTGCAGGAATTACAGTTCCCCCTAGGTCAAGAAGGACTCGAGAAAGGGGAGAATCACCATCACCCATCCCTTCACCAGCATCATCCACATCTTCACATCCCGAAGTTGAAGCCATACCTATCCTTGAGACAGTTCCCATTCAACAACCCCAGCCTATCGTTAACCAACCACAACCACCACCCCCACTTTTACCAATGGCTTTCCTTGCTAATAATCCATCTCGCTTATTCTTCCAAGACTACAATGTTATACCCAAAAACCCTGAGCATTTCTGTTTGAAATTCCATGTTAATGACCCAAACAGGACTGTAGAAGAACATATAAGGATTTTCCAAACCTATCTCAAAGACAGAGGTATTGTGCATGAGGACGTTGCCTGTAGGTTATTTCCTTATTCACTAGGAGAAGAGGCCTTTTATTGGTATAATCACCTCCCTTCTAGTTCAATTCTTAATTGGAATGATCTTGAGACTGTCTTTTTACAAAAGTTCAGAATACCCATTAGTGCCAATGAGTTATATCTGCAATTCATTAAAGTCAAGAGAGAGGTTAATGAACCAATATCTAGTTTCAATAATAGGTTCCACCGTGCATACACCAGACTTCAGGATCCTTATGTTTTAGATAATAATATAGCCCTGGGAGTCTATTATGAAGCCTTGGATAGCCTTACAGTGACCTTTCTGAAGTGGAGACCTAATCCTCCGGCTAACTTAATTGATGCCTATACAGAAGCTATTAAGCTCAGCACAGATTTGAGACAACACTTGACTGGACCATTGCCTTCTTTAGGACCAATTGCACATCCCAATCAGGTTCAGGCAGTGAATCAGGCTCTTACAAATCATACCCCAATCATGAATCCAGTACCTCAGTTACCTTGGGTGCCACACCGCGGTCCTCCCATGAGCCGGGTTTCCCCTATGATGAATTTTCCCAAACAATAGGTTAACTAGCCTATATATCAACCACAACCAAATAATTTCCCTGCCTATTTACAAAACTCTAAAGTGTTGCATCAGTCTATGGGAACTACTACAATGCCTGTCCCTTCTTAGAGTAATCCAAACCAGATCCTATATCGAGATCCAAATAAGGAAAGGATTGATGAAATGGCTGAACAGATAAAGAAGTTAAATCTGGAGGCGACCTACCTAAGAAATCAAAACAACCAATTACAAGCTGCCCAAAAGAGTATGCAGTCCAATCAGAACAGAGAATTTCCACAAGGGAAAAATTTTGACAGAGGGCAATGTAATGAAAGAGGATTCTATAATGACAGGGGATACAATCAAGATAAGGGTTACAACAATGACAGAGGATTCAATAATGATAGGAGACAAAATTTTGATAGAGGACAAGGTAGTGGACCAGGATTTGATAAGAGGCAACTGCAGGGACAGAGTAGGACTTGGAATACAGGACCCAATAATGGAGGAGTCCCCACCCCATTGGATCAACCAATTAATCAAACCGTCAACTAGTCTGCAAATCATCCAGCCAGTCAAGACAAGCTGCCCAGTGGTGTATATTTGGCTGAAGCAGCCTTAATAGGATGGTGTAGGCTCCATAAGACAAGCCAACATTCAGAGTTAGAGTGTCCAGAGTTCCAAACTGCTACCTCCATCTTCCAGTATGAGGTGGAAAATAATGAAAATGGACAAGAGATCGTTCCCTCCACTCCCTATGACTCTCCTGTGTTAGTGTTAAATCACGCTCCCTTTCCAGCTAGTAAGGAAAATATACCAGAAGATGAATCTAATTCCCATGAAGACAAAATAGATCAAATCTGCAATGGGGATGAGGTGGCTCAATTATTTAATGAGGAAGCAATGAATTATAATATCCCCCTTGATAGCGAAGAGGCTTATGTTGAAGAAGTACAGATGTTTCAGAGGCAAGGTTTAAGAGATATGCCTCATAGGCGCCCACCAGTTGGGGGACCCTTCACCACTTCCATTCCTCCAAATAATTTCAATGCCCCTCTAGATCCTAATGCTAGCAATAATCCATCCTTCCCACATGTTTCCAAGTAGTACCTTTCAAAGGAAGGGAAAACTCAAAATAACCTACAAAAGGAAAAGGTTGTTCAAGCAAGCAAAGACAAGGTGGAGGAACCTTCTAGGAAAATTTCTACTGATATGAGCAAAAAACAAATGGCTTCCTATGTCACTGAGGAGTTCAAGAAATAAAAGGTAAATCTTTCAACATTTGAGTTATTAAGATTCCCTGCAATTAGGAAGGTAATTTTAGGTACTTATGATGCACGTTCAGTGTCTGTGGATAAACCTTTTGAGGAGGATATCAGCAAGATTTCTAGTTCTCAACCTGTGAAGACACAAAATCAGGCCCACAGTCAGACTAATTTGCCCCCTGGAGATAAGGGAAAGGAGAAGGATAAGACTCAAGTGGCTCAAGTAGATACTCAACCAACTTTGTTTCAAGGGAAGACATAAACCCCACCATTTCTGATCTCTGTGCACATATTCGGTAAGAATCTACATAATTGTTTGCTGGATTCTGGTGCTTCCACTAATGTGATGCCATTTGGAGTATGTAGAGCTTTAGGAATTACACCTGCTGACTCTCAGAAGAAGGTAACTCAATTGGATAGAACTGAAGTGAATGTGGTGAGAGAATTAAACATGATTCACATGTAGATAGCTTCTGACCCAAGGATTCAACAGGTTATCAATATTCAGGTAGCTGATATCCCTGATGCGTATGGTTTGATTTTAGGAAGAGATTTTACTAAGGCCTTGAATGGATATGTGTCTACTGATCACTCTCACATGTGGCTTCCCTGGAAAGGAGTGCCGAATCAAATCAGAATTGAGAGAGAACCAAGAATGAAATACATGATTACGGAGTACCAAAAAACTTCAACTGAAGTTTTGATATTAGAAGTGGGCATGGGACATTATATGCTATCAACTCAGTATGAGGAGTCAGACTCAGATGAGGTATTGATGCTACATATGATGCCTATTGATGCAGAGACAGGGTCCAGCCATGTTACTGTTTTGACATAATCCATGAAGGAAGAAGAAGAATCCAAAGATAATCAGATCAGCCTATTAGACAGTTTCCAGGAATTCATCAAATAGTGTGTTGAAAATCAAACTCATCTAGGCGGAAGGACAAGCTTTAAGGAATTACTCTTACAAAATTGGTGTAGAGTTCATAACGCTTCCCATTCAGAATTGGAGTGTTGTTTATGCTAGACAGCAGTAGAATGAGTACAGAAATGCCTAAATCCAACTCAAGTAGCAAAGATAGATGTGCAAAACCCTCAGGAAGGGTGTGAAAACAAGAAACTTATGCTGTCTAAGGAATCCTCCAGTACTAATAAGTTGAAGGATGTGAAAATGAGGACTACTCCTGTTGAATGCTGGACTCTCAGATTTGATGGATCCAAGTCCAAACATGGAGCTGGGGCGGGGTTCGAATTGATTAGTCCAAAAGTTAAAAATTTCTTTGCAGCCCATAGACTTCAATTTCATTTTACAAATAATGTAGCGAAGTATGAAGCTTTAATTCATGGACTTCTTATGACACTCAAGAAAAGGGTTAAGATTCTGCAAGTTTTTGGTGATTTTGAGTTAGTAATTAAGCAAGTAAGGAAACAATATTCATGCCACGACAGGAGAATGACTAATTATATGCATAGAGTATGGGACCTCATTGAGGGATTTGATGCCTTCAATATCCAACTGATACCACGACAGAAGAATCAAACTGCAGACTCTCTGGCCCAAGCAGCAAGCACCCTTCAGCCTTTGTCTTTGTCAAGTTTGAAGAAATTCACTGTGGAATTGACTCATGTGCCATCAGTCCCAGACAATGTTACGAACTTCCAAGTATTTGAAGATGACAAACATATTCTAGATTTTATTACAAATACAGACATTTTTGCTTGATGAAACAGAACCCGGGGAAGCAGAACTAGATTTGGAAGGAGTGATGAATCTAAAGTCTAATACTATTCCAAGAGGAATGGTACAGTTGGAGCGAATTTTTGACCTGGATAAGATCAAAGATCAAGAGCAAGAATCAAAGAAAGAATCTATCAATGGACAATGTGACACCTACAATATGGGGACTAAGGATAATGCTAAAAACATTTTCATTGGCAAAGTATGCACTCCAGAAGAAAAACAAGGGATAATTGAAGCCTTGCACAACTTTCCAGATATAGTAGCCTAGAGTTATGAGGACTTGAAGACCTATGACACATCAATCATAACTCACACTATACCTCTGAAGCCAGGTGCCAAACCTTTTAGGCAGAGACAGAGACCTATCAATGCATTGTTGGAACCACTCATACAGAAAGAAGTCCAGAAATTATTGTCTGCCAGAATTATATTTCCTATCAGGCATTCAACATGGGTAGCAAACCTGGTTCCAGTAAGGAAAAAGAATGGAGAAATTAGGCTCTGTGTTGATTTCAGAAATTTAAACAGATCGTCAGAAAAGGACAACTATCCAGTCCCTTCATTGGATGAAGTACTTCAAGTGGTTAATGGATCTCAGATGATGTCCTTTCTAGACAGTTATTCAGGGTACAATCAAGTAATGGTTCAATATGAGGACAAGCATAAGACTACTTTCACAACTAAATGGAGTACCTTTGCCTACAGGAGGATGCCTTTTGGACTCATTAATGCAGGGGCTACATTTCAAAGGGCTATGGATATTTCCTTCAAGGATATCATAGGAAAATGCATCATTATTTACATGGACGACCTGACTGTTTTTTAAAAAAATAGAGGGGATCACATCTCAGATTTGCGCAAAGTGTTTCAAAGGTGCAGGGAATTTGGCATATCCCTAAATCCTAAAAAATGTATTTTCAGAGTGACAGAGGGAAAGCTACTGGGACATATGATATTAGAAAAGGGAATTGCTATCGATCCAGAAAGAGTGGAGGCCATACTGAAGATTCAACCACCTGCTAGCAAAAAGGAGATGAAGTCTTTCTTCAGCAAGATTAACTTTGTCAGAAAATTCATGACAGGATTTGCTGAAATCGTGAAGCCACTGAATGCTATGTTGAAGCAGGATGCAAAGATCAAATGGACTACGGAAGCGAAGGAAGCATTTGCAGAGATCAAACAGGCCATTGTTGATTCTCTAGTATTGGTAAGTCCTAATTACAGTAAACCCTTCTTCATCTATTCATTTGCTTCAGATCATTCATGTGCTGGAATGTTAACTCAAAAGTCTGATGAGGGAAGTGAGCATCCCATCACTTTTATAAGTACACCATTAAAAGATGCTGAGTTGAAATATCCAAGTGCGGAAAAGCAGGCATATGCCTTGGTTAGAGCAGTAAAAAAATTCAGACATTATATCCTCAGGAATAAGGTTTATGCAATTGTCCCAGATCCTGCAGTCAAGTTGCTTTTGATGCAAAATGAATTAGGTGAACGTAGAGCTAAGTGGGTGACAATGCTACAAGAGTATGATATTGAGATCCAGCCCATGAAGCTGGTAAGAGGGCAAGGAATCACTCAGACTATGGCTAAAATAGGTCCTGAACTGACTATTCATAATTATAATGTCGAAGAGGTTTCTCCAGATGGTTGGTATGATGACATAGTTTATTACCTGCTGAATCAACGGTCTCCAGGTCATCTTAATGCTATGCAGAGGAGAGCTCTAAGGTTAAAGAGTGATGGTTTCATGTTAAAAGGAACTGTTCTGTACAAGAAAAATCATGAAGGTATTTATTTGAGATGTCTCAAGAAACAGGAAGCTGAAAGAGTGATGAAGGAATTTCATGAAAAATATGGCACTAGCCATGGTTCTGCAATTGCCACAGCAAATCCAATTTTGAGGGCAGGATATTACTGACCCACGTTGTTCAAAGACATCCACCATCATGTAAGGAATTGTCACATCTACTAGACCACAACAACAAGGGAAAGGTATGTGGCGCTTCCACTCCAATCGGTCATTGAGGTAAGGCCTTTTGCTCAGTGGGGTATGGATTTTATAGGCCCCATCAACACACCATCCTCTGTAGGACACAGGTACATTCTCACTATTACTAATTATTTTACAAGATGGACTGAAGCTTTTGCTTGTAGGCAATGTACATCTGAGGTGGTAATTGATTTTCTAGAATCTACTATTATTAATCGATTTGGATGCCCTATTTCTGTTGTCTGTGATAACGGTCCTACTTTTGCATCTTTGAAGTTTTCAAATTGGGATTTTGATCATGGAATTATTGTGAAGTTTGTGTCCAACTATTATCCCTAGGGTAACGGTTTAGCAGAGTCCTCCAATAAGAACTTATTAACTGTCATCCGCAAGCTATTAGAAAGGAACCCAAAAGACTGGCATACCCAGCTTCGGTTTGCCCTTTGGGAAGATCGTATAAGACTTAAGTCGCCCATTGGAATATCTCCTTTTCACTTAGTATATGGTCTGGAGCCAGTATTCCCTATTCAACTCAAGATCCCAACCTTGAAGTTTATAAATGAGTTTTATGATGAGGGGGATAGAAGGGAAGCTAGGTTGACAGAACTATTGCACCTGGAGGAGAAATGAGACAATGCCCTCGAGAATTTTTCCAAACATCAGGGGGTCGTTAAAAGGTGGTTTGATAGAAGGGCTAAAGTCAAGGCCTTTAGAATTTCTGACCTAGTCCTATACTGGGATAAACCTCATGATCAAAAGGGAACCATGGAAAGTTCGATAAATTGTGGCTTGGCGCATATCAGATTGCTGAAATACTTGGAGATAATGCCTTCCGTCTGAAGACTCTCACGAGAGAAGATATTCCACTGCCTGCCAATGGGTAGTATTTGAAACATTATTTCCAGTCTTGAGCTATTTTTAGCTCCCTGCTTTGTATATAGTTAGTTTAGGTTGCTTTTGTTTGTTTCTCTTTGGTTAGATTAGGTTTCCTTTTGGTTTGTTTGTTCTGCTTTGGTTAGAATAGGTTTGCTTTGGTTTGTTCGTTTTCATTTGTGTTGCTCTGACTCTTGGTTTCTTTTTTTTTTTTTTTTGGGATCCCTGGTTGCATTTGTACGGCAGTGGTGACAAAGTAGGTGTAATGTTCCTGGTATTTCCCTTACAAACTAATCATCTTTCCAGAACATCATGATATGAATTCTCTATCCAATGTCGCCTATCCTCTTGTTAAAGCAAAGGGTTTTCTAGTCAGTTTGAACATGAATATATTAGGGTCTCATATTTTAAATATTAAAGATACCTGAAGTTGCACAAGGCTCTTATGAAGTTTGAACAAGTGAAAAATCTTTTTTTCTGCTCCAGTGCCACTGAGGTTCTCATCCCTGAGTGTGAACTTCATTGTTCACAGGTTGAAGTGAAAGCAGTAAGAAGATGAGTAAAGATAAAAAAGAAAAGAAAAAGAAGCGAGAGAAAAGAGAAATCTTGAATTCAACTCATTAGGGGGATCTGGATATCTCTACCGGGGCTATAGACGCATGGCTGGCAGTAGAGCTATGTCCAGGAGAATCGCAGTGATAACCTCATTGGGGCTATGGACGCTCGACTGGAAGCGAGGCTCTATCCAGGTTGCTTTTAGAGTATGAATCCTTATGTAGCTTGTTTAGACCCATTTCGGTTCTTGTTGCAGCTAAAGGAGGGTAATGAATGCATCTGCACACACTTAGACCCTGGTGTAAGACAGTTTGGGTGACTAGGGGGTTCTTAGTTTTAATCAGTGAAGGTGGTAGGATAGGTGAGTTGGAACCATAAGTTCTAGGTTCTTGATTCCAGTTTGTCATCGAAATGCTCAGGAGCATTTCCCCAGCAGAGTCGCCATTTGTTGTGCAATTTTGCACACACGCCCCACTTGGAGTAGGGACCCTCTTTTCGGGATGTCTTTTTGACCTTGGATTTTATTGGACTTGTCTTTTCGAGGTCTTGAAATGTTGATCGTGTTGGATTTGATCTTACCTTGAGGCTTGAATTGGTTAAAATTGTGGTTCAGTGAAAATCTGGGTTTTGGTCTGAATCCAGGATTTTCAGCTTCGGTGGATTTTCTCGGGCCTTGGTTCATTGTCCGTTTACTGCTGAAATTTTCGAATCCAAGTTTCTGCTTGACTTCAGGATTTTCTACTTCTAGCGGATTTTCCTGGACTGTGTCAGAATCCTGAACTTAGTCAAAATCCTGGTTTCTGCCAAATCCGCGGAATTTGTGTTTATCCGGATTTTCTGTGAGTCTTGGTTTTTTCTGAGATTTCGTCCTAGGCTCGGGTTTCCAGATTTACATGATATGTCTTATCGCTCATTAATGCTCGAAGCACCTTTGCTCAGATGTGAATGTGGATGGATTTAAAGCCTTTGGGCATCATTTTGATTTCATTATTCACTTGTTATTTTCTCTGGTATTGGTGATTCTTCATTTGCGTTTTGATTGTTGAATGCGGGCTGCTGTGTGTGGATTTCTTGAACGTTGGTTGTATTCTTCGTTGCTAGGGAACATCGTTTCACAGTAACCTCCTCGAGTTTGAGCCTTGTTCGGATTCTAGGGTAAGTCGGTATTAGCCCCCTTTTTATCTGCCTCGTGATTGAATCTTTCTAAAATCGATTGGTGGCCATTTTAGGTCGGCCTTTTCTTGATTTTGATTTGTATTTGTGGAACTAGGGTTTGACTTTGCCCTTCACAAGATTTCATCACCCGCACTATGCACACCCTTGTTTACCGAATGAATATTGGATTGATAAGTGTGGATGGGTGTTCTGGGTCTGATTTTTCTCCCAAGTGCGTAATTTGTCATATCCGGTGCGGTTAGGGTTTTCGATGCTTCGCCTAGATCTCATTAGGCTTGTTGAATTTGTTGCGATTTTTACATCCTGCGCTGAGATTAAACTAGCCTGCCTTGGGAAGCCTCATAGTGCATTAAGATTGATTTTCATAGATAGTATTTCAAACCCCAAGCTTATCCTAGTTTTCATGGTGAAGGTTCAGTCGTCAAAACTAGGGCATCATTATCTCGCCCTAAGGATTAGTCATTTGAGGGCTTTTGGAATTCAAATTTGTGTGCATTTGAGGTTTTGCTTATTGGCATCGATTTTGAGACCATTTGAATCCCAATTAGCAAGGTTTTACATGATCATTCAATTGATGGTTCGCGTGTCGGTATTTGTCAAATTTTCGAGGTGTCCGCGGAATTCCTGTGCACCTGAATTTTCCCGGTTTCGGCCAATTCCGCGGGGTATAGAAAATTCAAGAGTATTTGAATTGTCCGCGAAAATCCATCCTGTTCGGACTTTTCTGGTTTTCTTGCTTGGTTTCATTCTTTTCAATTTTTGAGGCTAGGACTAATGAGGTAAAGTACTAGATGATGATTTCTTGCTGCCAATGGATGGATTTCATATAATTGCATACTAATTTGTCCGTACTAATGATTTATTTGGCGAATGGTGTTTTGGCAACAAGAATTCATCCGGGTCAGATTTCTCCGAATTCCGCCCTGACTGGATTTTCCCGGTTTACCTTGTTTTCTTGGATTTCTTTATTTTTCTAGATTTTCAAAGATTGATGATTTGTGACAAATCTTAATTGCTTCATATGATTTTGTGCTAACCTTTGGATTTGAATATGTATGATAATTGGATACTCATGACATTCCTTTGTGAGTGCAGGCTGAATCAAGCAAGGCTACTGTCGGAAAATTTAAAGGAGATATAGAGGGTTCCTCCATTTTAGATGTAGAAAGATTAAGATTGGATACTAAGAATCAACTGCCAGAAAGCAAGATATCTTCGATGTGGTCTAAGGTCTCAGACACCAATGTTGGAGCATGGAGATATGAGGAGTTCAAAGAGAGAACAGCTCAGAAGGATCTGTCGGTCCTGAGACAAGGAATGATGAAGTCTGGATTGGTTCATGTGGTAGGGTTCCCTCCTGCAATCCAATGCTATGAGTTGATTCTAGAGTGTGCCCGGAAGTATGATTTCGACACAGAGAGGGTGGTTAGTACCGAAGGGAGAGTCTTGGAAAACTTCAATCTTGTATCTATTGCTCAAGCCTTTGACATGCTGGATTTTCCTTCTGTGTGTGCCGTGAACATGGACTTGGCCTAAACATATTACGAGAGTGAGCCAACCAAAGCTCAGCAGATGATTAATTCTTGGTTGGAAAAACCAAAGTCACACTACTCCAAACTGCCTAAGCTATTGCACAGGGTTAAATTCAGATTAGATATTTATGATGCGATCACATTTTTGAGTAGAGTGGCAGGTTTGAAGAGTGCTGGAGTATTGGAAAGTTGGATGGTCCATGTGATCAATAAAATTTAACATGGAACTAATTACCATTGGGCAGGACTTATTAGCATTGTGATTGTTAAACAGCTGAGGGATGTCCTTGAAACTAAGAAGTTCACCATGTCTTCTTATGTGATGTATGTATTGGCTAGATTCTACCCATATAGGGGTTTGAATCCAAAGGGGACATTTGAACAAGATGTAATTTATAATATTTACCCAAAATTGCACCTAGGACACAGGGATTACAGAAGAGCCAATGATGCATTCACAATGCATATCACTAGGTTGCTTCAAAATGCACAGCATGTGAGACTGTCAGATGGAGCAAAGGAATTGATAAAGAAATATGGGGCCTGGTTCATTCAGTTTCCCACTTTCTCTTACATCAGAATTGACGGATGCCCGACTGCTCCATACAAGTTACCTAGGTACCCTACTGATCATATTGTGTTGTTGGAAGTTGTTAGGCAGATATGTGAATTTGATGCAATTGTCAAAAGGGAAAAGCATAAAATAGGTTTTGGTGGGGATTTCCCTCTTGGAATTGGTGTAGCAGAGGTGTGTCCTTCCATCCAATCGGTGCATGCGGCTAGGGATGAATTGGTAGCTCATGGTTTTTCCTACCATTCCAAGAGGATAAACTTTGATATCACTGGAGAAGCGTAGAAAAAGGCCACCAAAGAATACCGCCACAAGGATGACCTAGAGGACTATTGGGCCAATATCAAAGATGATTTTGAGGCAAGGAAGAAAAGGTATTCTAGGCTTCTTGTTGATGTGATTAGGCAATACAATGTCAAGTTAATTCCTGACCAGCTAGAGGATGATGGAAACCTGGTGCAAGATCAGGCCTATGAGTCTGTTAAGGACAGGTCAATTGGAGAGATGAACTGGAACGATGATGAGGTAACTGAGTTGGAAGATCTGATGGCACTGGTTATGAAATTTACCACTTCATAGTTAAAACATAAGGTTTGGGAGTTGGAAAGTGAGAAGGTACCCTTTACCTTTAATTTGATGGGAAACCTCAATCCTATGTCTACTTCAGAAGAATCCGGGGAAGATGACCCCAAAGGAAAAACTAAAAGGAGTTCACCCTTCAAAATCAAAATCAGGGGTCCTCAAGAAAGTGGGCTAGAACTGAAAAGAAAGCCAAAAGGAAAGAAAAGAAGCCGGGCTTTGAAAATAGGCAAGTCTTCTGAAGAAGAGGAATTTGAAAAAGCAGAAGAGGAAGATGCTCCTCCGCAGCCAAAGAAGACAAGAACAACTAGAGTTTCAAGGAGGAAAGGTCAAGAAACTTCCAAAGGTGAGCCTCCTATTGTTGAAGTAGAAAGTTGAGGAGAAAGGACTAAAGTTTATATGAGGAGATCAAGGACTCCTTCTCCTAAGGAGACCATGCAAAAGGTGGACCCTCTTCCAGAGACACTCGTTGTGGAACAACCTAAGGCTACTTCTCCTTTTCCAAGCGTGCCTGAGTAGGAGACTCATAAAGAACAAGAGACTAGTGGAGAGACAAAGCCATACAAGGAGGGATAACTCTTTGGTGAGGCAGCTGAGCTTGAAGTTGAAGAGAAAGAAAAGCATCCTTCACCATTAGTCCAGTATGAGGATTCTCCAGAGAATAGCAAAGGAAACAGATCACCTAAAAGGGAGGATATCCCTGTTAGAACCCCATCACCGGTGCAAGAAGAAGAGATTGAATTAGGTGATCAAGGAGAGCAGTCTCCTGGGAAAGAAAAGGATGAAAAGGATGAAACAAGAGAACAACATGAAGAGGGTAAAACAGAAGAAATCCGGGTGGATCCGGCTGTCCCGGATTGGCTTGAAAAGGAAATTACAAGGAAGAAACAAGTTGTTGTTGAGGATACCCCTTTGGACTGGGATGAGATGTTATCCAAAATTGGCAAAGGAAAGAAGAAAAAGATGGCCAAGGTTGTTTCAAGGATAGAGAGAGATGAAGCGAGTAACAGGGTCATTCACATTGCCACCCCTGTTGCGGATAAGACTAAAGAAGAGGTCACTGGAAAAGATTACAATGTGCAGACTTTTAACCTTGGACCAACATCTATGGAACAAGATATTGAAGAATATGAAGGCTCTAGTGCAGTAATAATTGGGAGGCTAAGGAAAGAAACTCAGACCAAGCATGAGCTTAGAAAGGAAAATGAGAGGCTTAGGAAGTGCTTGGAGGATGTAATGAAGCCTCTGCAATCTCTTCACTCGTCTTCCTCTACTACTCCTGGTTTCTTGCCCAAAGAAACCATTTCTGAAATTGAAAGGATAAAAGCCTCTTCCCAAACTGCAATGGATTGGTTGAAAGATGTGCAAGTGAAATGAGATAATGTAATTAAGGAGGTCCTCTCAGTTGGGAAGGATGCAGTTAGAACCAAAGACCTGCTTGAGCATGTGTTATCACAGGACAAGGAAGATATTGATCTTTTGTTGCAGAAATCCAAAGTTATAATGGGGTATGGTAAAGATCAGTTGGCTACAGATGGAGTCCTTCCTTCCTCTAGACTTAATGAACCTTGGGAATGGTTTGAGGCTTTGCAGATTCAGAAAAAGGTCATGAGGAAGATTCATAAATGAAAGAAGTTGATAGATGGTGACCTGATCGGAGTATATGAGGGGTGTATTGCATTTTTTGAGATTATGACCGGCAGGAGGAAAATTGCTCCTAAATACCCGAGCTTAGAACAGCTAAGGGAATGGTGGCATGATGTTTATGCCCTAGATTCTGAGAATGTCATAATAGGACATCAGTTGGATGATGCAACAACCTATTTGGTGGTGATGGATAAATACCAGGCTCATATGGATGATTGGAATAAAGTTGTCAAGCAAACAAAAGAGGAGATTGGCGACATTGAATGTTGGCTTAGGGTTTTGCCTTTGCCACCTGTTGCCGAGTTGGAAAAATTATTTTTGAAGGTTCAGGATCAGAACAAGGATAAGGGAGGCGGTGATTAATGCTAATTTTGAGATTTGTGCTTCCCTATTATCATAGGGCATGTATTGATCTAGTTTGCATTGGGGAATGTGTCTAGGCTGACCTTGATGATGTATCGGCATTTAATGTGTGCCTTATTTTGAAATTCCTTGAGGCTGACTTGTTTTGGCTAATTTTATTTTTGTAAATGTTTGGTTGGGCTGACATGTTTTATGAATGATCTATAAAGGCATTCTTGCATCATTGTAAAAGGGGATAAGATATAGATATATAGGAGGATAGAAGAGTAAGAGTCAGAGTTCGATATAGTTGAGTTAGAGTAATTTGCAGTACTTAATTCTTGAAGCAAATATTGTAACAGGATAGTGGAATTGTTGCAGCATTTTGATAATCCAATACAATTGAAGGCATTGCGGTTTTCCTGGTGAAATCTCTTGTGTTAGTTTATCTTGCATGGTTCCTATTGTTCCATCTTTCAAATTGCTTAAAGATCTAGGATTTAGTGTTTAAAATTGAATTAAGTTTGGTGAATAATGTTCATGATTTCATATTTGGAATGTTTGTAGCAATCTCTGGTCTATACTCGCAGTAACTATCTGATTGTAGTAGGCTGGTGAAGTCAACCTGTACCACATATTTATTTGTGATTAGTTCAATTGTGGATGAATATCTATAATTTTAAAATCTATGTACCTTAGAAGGTCGCACCGTTCTTGTGATATTGCATTGTGGGTTAAGCAAGAATTGGTTATCTTGAGATTGGTTCATCCCAGATATCTGTCATTTTCATTGCTCATTCTAGGAATAGTTTAGATCTCATCACATCCTTGTACCCTTATCTTTTGTTATTTCTTTATTATTTGGTTAGATGTAGGATTTGAGGTCATCATATTGCAAGATCTGATAAACTGAAGAGACACAGTTTGCTTGTAGTAAGGTCTGATTGTGATTATGAGCATTTCACATATTATCTGAGTTGTTTATGCATTGTCGTGATCTGACACCTGAGAGACCTTGGGGTGATTTTTAGCAATTGATTGTTAAAGATTATCTTTCAAGAGAGATAGAATATTGCATTCTGTCTGAGTTGTTGCTGTGCAGAAAACACCATCAACGAGGATGATGTTCAAATTTTAATTGAAGGTTTTTAAAGCCTTTACAACAAACCCATTGTGAACATATTCAACTACCAAGGCATTTCCTTAAGCCACATTATGTCAACTATTTACTCAAACCATTCACATGCCTAGGCTTTTGCAGTTTGCATATAGGTTACCTTAAGAGTTTGAGGAGAGAGATAGAACTTAATCTAACTCTTCCAGCAACAAAATTTACCCTAGTATGCATAATTCAAATTGAAAATTCATGCACAAGAACACAAATTTCTAACAAGTTTTTCTTAAGGAAATTGAAGGTAGACATAAAACCCATGCATTGTTTAATAAAAGTCTCTGAGAACAATAGATGACAACACACAAGCAATTAGTTCACCTAAAATGATTATTCTCAACTGTGGGAGTCGATAAAACACAAAGAACCTCATCGTCAACCACCAAAAATTGTATTATACATAACCGATCTCTTGAGTTAGTGGTTTTGATGTGTCATAAAATAGTTTTTGTATTATAAAAATATTTTCTCTCAACATGCATTTTTCGATTATGTTACATTCGGTTACAAGGTATATCACTAACCAGCAACAAATGTACTTAATCCAATCGACCTTTTAAGTTACATGTCTTCTTTCATTGTTCAAAAAATATTATGTTGTAAAACCATTTAGCATAGCATACCAATTTAAATTAAGTTCTATTTGTTCATATTCAAATCTTCTCGCATCCCATCATCTATTGACTTTTTCTATGAATAGTTAGTCTTAAGAAAAGCAATTTATATTTTCTTGCAATTTTTTCCCCTGCCCTTCAATATATTGCCGGAGTATATCTTGCTATCGGTGTAACCATTGCACCTCGTTGGGGTGAAAGCACTAGTTATTAGCACAATCAAACAATTAAAAATTGAGGGAAACTAAGATAGGTTATTAGTTAAAATTTAAATTCACCTATAGAAATTAATAGAACATTTATATCTACCATAGATTTTGATAATTCCTCTATCAATTTTTGGCACATTTTAAATTGTATGTATCTTTAGAGACTTTGTTGGATTGTTGTAGATCTTAGAAGGACCAAGGGGCTTTTAGGATGAAAGGATTACACTTACATTCCTCCACCCACCCTAACATGTTCACACCCTCAATTCAATTTCATGATGTATACAAAGAAAATTATAGCTCCTAGCGTCCTTACACTAAGAAAAAAGAGGCATTCTATTATAATAGATTTATTGTTAATACATTTGTTATTAGCATGGTCAAACCATTTGGATTTAAAGGAAACTAAGAGATGTTATTGTAGTTGGATCCAAAATCCACATATATGTGTAAATGAAATTTTTTCATAGCTTATGAGAAATGCAACATCAAAGTTTGGCATATTTTTTCTTTATGGCTCCTAAGAGACTTTGGTAGATCATTGTAGCTCAAAATAAATAGGAGGATTTAGCAATGAAACAAGGAATATGCTAGAATTCCTCCACCTACATTTATATTCTAACACCATTGGTTTGGTCCCACAAGGTGTAGAAAGAAAATTATGGATCTATATACCTTTATATTGAGTGAAAAGAGGAATTATGCAAGAACACATTTATTGTTGACATGATTAAATCATTCAAAGTTGAGGGAAACTAAGGTAGATTATTATAGATGGATCCAAAAAAATGTGTCTACATGAATGAGCCATTCCTAGCTACCGAAAATTTAGAGAAATATTTCACTAGTGTTTGGAAAAAGAAAATTATCTACTGGAAAAAGATAATGATGTTCCAGAGTAAAGATGGATCTTTTCTTAGCTCACCTGCTTCCACTGCCTGCGTACATTTTAATACTGGCGATGAGAGATGCTTTAGCTTTTTGAGTAACCCGGTGGACAAATTCAGTGGGTGCGGTATGATACCTTTCCTTAACATTGAGTTTCATATCATTCTTTGCTGTTAAACGTATTAGTGATTACATGTAATATTGTGAAACAGTACCATGCTTGTATCCAATCAATTTTCTTGAATGCCTTTCCCTGGTTGACAATATCGAGGGTCTTGGAATAGGTCAACATTTCGAAGAAGAAATCAAAGTAGCTATTGACTATGTTTACGGGTAAGTATGTGTTGCTAATGGTATTGCTATAGTCATATTGGTTTGATCCAAACAATTTTTTTATTGATGATAATTATGGGGTAGATATTGGAGTGAAAAGGGTATTGGATGCGGTAGAGATAGCTTTTTTGCAGATCTCAATACTACAACACTAGGCCTCCGAACCCTTAGGATCCATGGATACAATGTCTCCTGAGGTGGAATTTTTCCTCTGAAAAAGAAATTGATGTAGTTTATTATTATTAAACCGTGTTGTTTTTATAATATTAACATTGATAAAACCTCAGAGGTGCTCAATAATTTCAAAGACAAAAATGGGTGCTTCTTCTTGTTAGAATTTGTAATCTTGAGCAGCAACGGGTAAATGCATTAAATGCATAGTCAGAAGAGATTCATTTTGGATTGTTCCCCCCATTTTCCTTGTTAGATATTTGCTATCCTAATTAATGTGTTTTTGATAATGAATTTAATTCTGGTAGTTGAGTTTGAATTTCGAGTGGCAATTTTTGGAAAGGCAACAAAGACAAAACATGGGAATATTTTTTGATTGTAGAATAATGTAGAACATAGGACAACAAGAAGGGAATGTTTAAGAGAACCTACAACAATAGAAGACTTTGACAGAGAGCGGCACTCCAGTGCTTTGAAATATCACTAGCACGTAGTAGCTCACAGAAAGCTCCAAGTGCACCAGAATATGAACATTTTTTGTATGAAGGGAATATAGAGCCATAGCTCTTAGTTTTGTATGTAATAATTTTGAATGTAATCTGTTTGTGAATGAATGAAATAGAAAATATACTCCACCTCCTTGTTCTTGTTGTCTCCTTTGCTCTTTGTTGTATATGTGTTTTCATCTTTTACGACTTCAGTTGGGTTCTTTTGCTAATAGAATGGTATCAAAGCCATGTCTATTAGATGAAACTCCAACTACTAAGGAGAGAGTTTGAGACCTTGTAGATGAAGGAAAACGAGTCCATTTCAGATTTTCATACAAGGGTTTCCACCTTGGTTAACCAATTGAGGATAAATGGAGAATCAATAGAAGAGAAAAGGATTGTGGAGAAAATCCTCAGAAGTTTACTCACAAAGTTTGACCCAATAGTGATTTCCATTGAAGAGGAAAATGACCTCTCAAAAATGATAGTTGATGAGTTAATGGTTTCACTTCAAACCCATGAGCAATGCCTAAATAGGTCTGCAAATTCTTCCCAGGAGCAAGCTTTCAAAGCTCAAGCCAATGTGAGAGGTAGGGGAAGAGGAATAAATGGCAGAGGAAGAGGTCAAAGGGGTAGAGGTAGAAGCAACTCTAAAAGAGGAGGCTCAAACAGTCAAGAGGAGGCCAACACCTCCCAATCAAACTTCCAAAACACAAAGAGGAATAGCAACTCAAATAAGAGGAATGATAAGAGCAATGTGTAGTGTTACTACTGTCACAAGTATGGTCACTATGCAAGTGAATGTAGTAAGAAACAACATGACCAAGGGAGTCAAAATTCAAATGTGGCAAATGAGAACACTTAGACTAAAAATTAAAAACAATCACAAGTGTTTATTGCATGCAATCTTGCAAAACAAGGCAGCGCTAAAGTTTGGTATTTGGATAGCGGTTGTAGCCACCACATGAGTGGTAGTAGAAATTTATTTGCCTCCATAGACAACAACATTAAGTTTGAAATAAAAATGGGGAACAATGAGAAGGTTATAGTTATGGGCAAGGGCATAGTGTGCCTACAATCCAAGCATGGTGAAGAAAGACAAATCCATGATGTCTTTTATGCCCCAAGAATGAAACATAATCTCTTGAGCATTGGACAGATGGTCCAAAATGGTTATAGAGTGCTAATGGAGAAAGGGGAATGCATCATCTATGAAAAGGATGGAAGCAAGAGAGTTATGGCAGTGGTTCAAATGGTAAAGAACCGAATGTTTCCCCTCAAAATACAAATCTTGATGTACAATCAATAGGCCTACAATAGTCAACCTTCAAAACAGTCATCCAAGACCCATCTAAGCTTTGATATTTGAGGTATGGGCATCTAAGTTATTCTAGTTTAAATATTTTAGCTAAAAAAGATATGGTTAGGGGCCTACCAACAATTGTAGAGCCCAATGGAAAGTATGAAGCATGCATCTTATGTAATTAGCTAGTGCATTAAAATTTGTGTGGTCCCATGAAGACCCCAACCTTAGGTGGAAATTTTTATTTCATGACATTCATAGATGACTATAGTAGAAAAATCTGGGTATATTTTTTGAAGAAAAAATCAAAAGCATTTGAGAAGTTCAAGGAGTTTAAGGCCTTGGCTGAAAAGAAGAGTGATCACTATATCAAAGTCCTCAAAACAGACAGAGGGAGAGAGTACATCTTGAAATATTTTATGAATTTTTGCAAGCATCGAGGCATTCAAAAACAACTCACAGTTTGGTATACTCCACAACAAAATGGAGTGGTTGAAAGAAAGAATAGAACCATCATGGAGATGGCAACAAGCATGTTGAAGGAAAAAGGTTTGTCTAAGGAAAATTGTGGTGATGTAGCAACATCAGTCTACATTTTGAATAGGTGCCCCACAAAGGCCATTGATGATAAGATTCCATAAGAAGCATGGAAAAAATGCAAATAGAGTGTTGAGAATTTGAGAATATTTGGATGTGGAAAATGCACTCATGCCAAAAGAGAAAAGGAATAAATTTGATGACAAAGGTGAAAAATGCATTTTCATAGGCTATAGTGAAGAATCCAAAGCCTACAGATTGTACAATCCCATCACCAAGAAAGTGGTGATCAATAGGGATGTTGAATTCATTGAAAATGAGTCATAGGATGGAAGGATGGACAACAACATGGGTATTTATATCACAATAACCTTTGAGGGTGAAGAAGCTCTAGAAGGTAGTGTGCTACCAAAAATTGGACCCTATGCTTGACATGGGATTAATTCATGATTAATTGGACTTAATGAGGTCTTAATCTAGTGTTGTGAAGCATTTTATGCATCCACATTAGGTCTTGGACCCTTGCAAATCAAACAATATGATTTTAATTATGTCTTGTAAAGGTGTTGTAAAGTCTTGTAAAGGAATTTCATGCTTTTCTAGACTTAATTAACTCATTTCTCCCTAATTCAACATTATAAAATGTTTTTAATAACATTATTACATCAATCTAGAAGGTTGTTAATGTGAACTTAATAAAAACTAGTGTTGTAGTGTGAATTACACATTCACATTGATTTATTTGTCCCAAGCCCTATTCAACATTTACATCATCACTAATAGGTCTTAATTGACCCATATTGTGCATCCCGAGGCATAATTTGATCAAATACCCTACATAGTCATCATATAAGCCTAATTTTCTTAGTTCTCGACATTCCAACAAGAAAAAATGACCCCTGTGGGACTCATTCACCATAAGTGGAAAATTAGTCCCATCTAGGTGGGACCCATTCACCACCCTTGGTGAATGAGTCCCATTTTGAGTCATTTTTGGGTTTGAGAAGGAAAAATAAGTTCAATTTTTCTTCATGTCGGCTTGTGATGTAGTATAATTGGGTACTAAGGCACAATTGACTATAAATAAGTGTTTTTATCCTCATTTTACACATCTTATCTCATCTATCCATCTCTATCATCAATCCAAGCATCCATTCTTCATTTATCTTCTATCACAAGTCAAGCAAACTAAGGCTTTCTCATTGAAAATCTTCAATTGAGCTTCCAAGGACATTCAAGGGTTGAATCTTCATGAAATGTTGTAGACCAACAAGATCAAATCATCATGATAAGGTAATCAATTCCATTTATCATGATTCATTCCTTTATTTCATCATTTTGGTTTAATTACCTAAACGGGGTTTGTCCAAGGCAAACCCCCATGCCCTAACCTTCAACATATCTCTCTTTTCTCTTATTATTTGTAGATCTAGGAATCTTGGAGGGTTATGAATCATTCAAGATCAAGTGGTAAAGTCAATCAATTCATATCTTCATCATCCAAGTCAAATCATCAACAAAAAGTCACTTACAGACCCGAATTTGGTAGTTTCAGATCCAAACACCTAGAGGTGCAGATTGAGCAATCTGAAATCCACATATTCCATTTTTGAGTTTTCAGAAAGTCCAAGTGGACTCATTCACCATGGGTGGCGAATGAGTCCCATCCCAAGGTAAATCTTTGGATTTTTACATTTTTGAGTACCCTTTTGGTGAAAACAAGCTCTGGTACAATCATCCCTAACTAAGACTGATTCACCATGGGTGGTCAACGAGTCCCACCACGCTTAAATTTTAGTAACAACAGCCTTCTTGATGTCTTTTCTAGCCTTCATCAATATCCTAGGTGCACACTTTCTGTTTGATTCATTCCTGTTAAGTTTTGCATTCATTTCTAGTTCATTTCTGCATATCACATTGTGTTTTCAAAAAAAGCATAAATCTTAGTTTTGCATTTGTTTTCAGTCACTTAGATTAATCTATCACATTTAGTTTAGTTTATTTACATCATATCTCATTGCATACATCCTATGTGCATTAGGATTTCAGGAGCCATAATCTCTCTCTTTCTAGGTGAAAAATCTTAGGAAGAGAGCAAGCATTTCGGGTTCCTAAAATCTATGTCACATTTTGGTGAACCCAAATTTTGGAATAATTCTCTCTTCTAATTTGATGTCTTAGATCTAGCCTTGCATTCATTTTGCATTAGGATTTTCATTAGTTTGCATGCTATACTTTAAAATTTGCATTCATAAAAAGTGCATTTAAGTTGCATTTGTTGCATCTAAATACATTTAGATTTATTGAAATTCTACATTTCCCATTTAGTTTTGCATATTGGCCCTCAAAATTCATAAAAATCAGTCACAGATTTCTGAAATTTTTGAAAAATGTCCATACTGGGACTCATTTGCCACCTTGGGCGAATCAGTCCCTTCTAGCACCTAAAACAACATTTTCTAGATCTCAAAAATTGTTAAATTTAGCCTTCTGATTGGTGCCTTAACCTGCATTTATCAGTTAATTACATTTATGTAGCATGGATTTCATCGAAACTAGCATAAATTGGCTCATTTCATGCATAGTTTAAATTACACATTTGCATTCTCATATTGTTATATAGCATAATCAGTCAATTGTTATTTGAAAATTGCATTTCATTTCATACACTTTCTTAGCTGATTTTGTAGTCTTTCATCATGGATCTAGCTTGCATTAGGGTTTGCATGATTCATTTGCATGTTATGTATTAAATTTTTCCTTCATAAAAAGTGCATAATAGGCTGCATTGTTGCATCTTTAATCATTGAAAAGTTCTAAAATTCTGCATCCTTAACTTAGGCCTTCATCTTAGCATTTAAAAAACATTAAAATTAGACAAAAAATTCTAAAAATATTGAAAAAAGTCCATACTAGGACTCATTTTCCACCCTGGGCGAATCAGTCTCTTTTGACCCCTGAAACAATAGTATCCCAAACTCAGAAATTTGTTTTTAGGCTTTTGTTTGGTGTCTTAAATTGTATATATAGTCAGTTGCATTTTTGTAGCATGCATTTCACTAAATTTCGCATAAAATAGCTCATTTCTTGCATTGTTTCATTCTTCATTGATGCAGAGTACAATATTCCCTTGTTTCATATCTGAAAATTGCTTTTGATTACATTACACTTCATTTATTCTTTGTATAACATGTTCTTTAAGTGTGCCTTTGATTTGATTAAACATGGATTTTATAAGCATAACACTCCCCCTTATGAGTTTGATGACAATTATGGGGAACATTGTGTAGACTAGAACATTACATCACCCATTGGTGTGAATGGAAGTGTAGATAATCATAACACCCATACTTTGTTCTTCTCCTAATGTACCTCTCCTATCAGTGACGAAGGTATCTTGGTGAAATAAGTTACAAGCATTGTGAGTCTTGATTGTCCATCTCCTTATTCCCCTTTGGATGATGTTAGTAACAAAGACAATGAAAACATAGCCACATTCTTGCATACCACCTTACCTCATCTCTATTCACCTCCCAACACGTCCCCTATTTGTGACAATAATTTCATGAATGATTCTGACCAACACATTTGTGAGGAGAATATGTTGGTATCAAGCAACCCAATGATTGAGACCTGTATAACATTATTTCTCTCCTTCCTAATGTTCCCAACAATTGGAAGGATCTACTTGAACAAGAAGCTCCAATCGTTGACACACATGCAAATCTTAGTTGTCCTCCCCTTCATGACTCCCCTATTTTTTGGTGAAGCTTTGACATGTGATACAACTCTTGATGGTCACCGTTTTCAAAGCTCTCCTACTAGGGTAGATACTTTGAACCAAGACATTGATATTTTGGGCAACAATTAACTTTTCCCCTATCCTAATATCTCTCCCATTAGTGAAGATGATATTATGGTGTTACACGATCCAATCCATGAACATCATAAGAATCTTATAGAACAACATAATTCAACCATTAATAACTCCCTTAGTTTTTATGACTTTATGTTGGAAGAACCAAATCTTAATTGTCACGAACATGAGGTTTGTTGTTCTCCTATGAACTCTCCTTTTAGGGAAGATATTATGACACACGACGCAGATAACATGCCCTTAGAATACAATGAAGACTCTCACTTGTTATGGGATGTTAATAATATTCAATCTCACTACACTAAACCTAAGCTTACCCTTTACCCACCTTCACATCCGCTTAATCCTTCCAACAAGCCTAAACTTACCCTTTACCCACCTTCAAATCTGCTTTATCCTTCCAACAAACCTAAACAAGTTGTTCTCTAACCACCCTCAAATCCGCTTCATCCCTCTAATCAACCTAACACCAATTTATCGCAGCAATTTAGTGATGATACTATTGATCATACATATAACACTCGACATAACCCACAACCACCACAAATAATTCCACCATCATTACCTTTACCTAATCTTCCTAGTGCTCCTCATTACCTTCCACCAACAAAGGAGTACGATCTTGTTGAACAATTAAAGAATAATCTTGCAAAAATTTCCTTTTGGGATTTACTTCAAACATCACCAAGTTATAACATCACTCTTCAAAACACTTTACAATAAATAACAATCCCTTTTGGAACCACTCCAAATGATGTTCTATCTCTTGTTCAAAAACATAGTCTCGATATTACCTTTCATTAACATGAGCTCCCTCCTTTGGAATTACGAAAAAAAAGTGAGGCTTTCATGATCATTGCTTAATACAAAACAACAGGGATAAAGAGAACTCTTA
This sequence comes from Sequoia sempervirens, assembly GCA_007258455.2. Taxonomy (NCBI): domain Eukaryota; kingdom Viridiplantae; phylum Streptophyta; class Pinopsida; order Cupressales; family Cupressaceae; genus Sequoia; species Sequoia sempervirens. The sequence continues at coordinate 408,648,781 of VDFB02000015.1, forward strand.
TAGAAAATGGTTCCACTCTTAATGTATGTGGTGTGAGTCTCCTTGATGACTTAGAAGTCGATAGATCACAAATCGTACCTAATTTTGTCTCTATTCGAGGATTTGATAATACAAGAAAGCAACCCCTCGGTGTAATCACTTTTCCTATTATGGTTGGAGTGGTTACTTTGCAAACTCCTATTCATTTTATGCATTATGATCTTTCATACAACCTTCTTTTGGGAAAACCATGGATTCATGAGATGAATGCAATGCCTTCAACCATCCATCGTAAAATGAAATATGTCTATAATAATAAAATTTATCAACTTGAAGCTGATCTTGAGCCTGAAAGTTTCTTGCATCTTGAAAATGGAGCTACAAGTCCTCTCACAACATTTATTCCAACATCCAACATATATCCTCTTGAAATTGAACACAATGATACAAAATTTCCATCTAAATTCATTTGTGATGATGTGGGATCCTTAGACTTCACACCCTCATTTATGGATGAACACATACTTACACAAAAGAAAGATGAGAAACCACAATAACCACCCATCATGACAACACAAACTCAAGATAACTTTTTAAAACAATCTACCTCAACCACTTTAGACAACAACACACACTCCACAACAATTCCTGATAAACACAACAACGAACATCCACCCGATTCCAAAACACTCCAAAATTTTTATGGAAAAGGGTATGACTTCATGAAACAACTTGGGTATAATTGAAAATGTTGTGGTGCTCAAGAGCAAGGTATTTACAACCGTATAGAGCTTGACACACAACAAACAACTCATGGTCTTGGTTATTGTCATTTGATCAAGATCAAAAAGCCTTCACTGAACATCAACAATCTCACACAACACACTCCTAAGTCATCTTTCAAAATTGTGGTCTTGAACATCATCCTTCATCCAATATTCAACACATGACTACACCTTCGCCTAATGTCAATGTCATCTTCCCAAATGTTCACGATTTGAATTCGTTAGATTTTGTATCCTCCTTTAATAAGAAGGATAAAATATCACAATCTAGTGACATTTGTAAAAGTATGAAATGTACTACTAAGCAAGATGTATATCTTTAAAATACACCACAAGACCACCTTCTACCATTGATCAAGAGGGTATCTTATCGAGACTCCTCCAAGATCATTTGATCACCCTCCCTCCTAGAGCTCAAAAGAAATGTTATAATAAGTCTTTATTTTGTAAATATCATTGAGTTCATGGTCACTCACTAATGAATGTCATTCTTTGAGTCATAAAATCCAACATTTTTAGGAGTTTGGTATGCTTCTTGATGTGGGGGTATCTAATTCCTCTAATTGCTCTTGATTTTCACTCTAGCATACATCACACCAATCCCTTCAGCTCACCTTTGTCTTGCACTAAGTGGGGGAAAAGAGTCAACAATCCTTTTCCTCATATGTCACTTGTTGTTGCCTTCTTTAACTTGACATTAACTCTTCATGAGCATAGAAAGGGCAAGCTTGAGATGTGAACGACATTTCATAGGGTTGGCTCGCATTTGACACACTTCTCTCTCCTATGACATAGCTTTTCGAAAACATATGACTTGGCATAGGACTTTACACATAAGCTCTCGTGTCTTCTTTCTTATCTTCGTCTACTTTAAAGCAATCTATCATAGTATGCGTGCTTGCAATTGCTTTAAAGTGGGGGCATACATCACCACTCACATTTCATTGTGTGATTTTCTTGTGATTCCCTCTCTTGGAAGCATTAGGTACAATGTTCCCTAGGATGAGATCTTGCACTTTTTTCTCTCTTGGAAACAAGATGAAATTGTTTGCACTTATTCTCTCCTAGAGGCATTGGGCATGATGTTCCTTAAGATGAGATATTGCATGAATTAAGAAAAATCCCTTTGAACAATCCTTACACTTTTCTGCATTAGCATTGTCTATGAGTGTCAAGCATATGAAGTTTTGCTTACCTCATAGAGCTCAAAACGATATCATTTTCCCTTGTGGAACCTTGTTAAATTTATCAGGAGGTGTAACTTTATTATTGTTGAGCGGGAAGCCCAACTAGCATCATGAATTTTCCCCATAGCTACTTTTTTGTTTGTGAGTACATGCCAACTAGTGTATGTTACTCTTTTCCTTTTCTTTTTATGTTTTGGGCCTTCTCACCCCACAGCCGACCTGAAGTTCCATGGCCCCAGTGTGAGTACATATTTTCCATCTTATTCCTCTTTCTTCCTTTCCTTTGTATGATTTTGTATCTTGGGGGACATGTTGTCATAATAGTGGTTTACAATTCCTGAGAGGAATGAATTTTAGCTGAAATCAAATATTTTTAGAAAATATAATGATTTAAGCCTTAAAAAGTTCCATTTTAAGGATTCCAATTGAAAAGGGTTTGATCAAATCACCTTAGATCAAACCCCCTTGGATAGAACCTCGCTAGTTTTAAACCATACCTATAAATGCATCTCCTTTACACCTATCAAAATGCTGATAAAAAGACACTTTTGAATTAGCTTTTGGGGATCAAATGAATTAATTTAAAATTTATTTGAAATGATTATGGTATTCCTTAGAACAAGCTATCCAATGAATATAATTTTAATATGTTTTGGTTTTGTTATGTATTTGTTTTTAAGTTTTATTAAACATAGGTTTTTCATCGAAAATGAATTTCTTTGTTCTTCACATGTGGAAAAATAGAAGATTATCAAAAAAAAAGTTGAAAAATATGAGTGCACCAGATATTGAAGTTCTTGATCCAACAAAAAATAAAATAAAATTTTGACATATACAAAAAAGTTACGATTATACTCGCTTGTGTTTGAATTGTAATTTGTTTGACTTTGAAACTTAATTAAGGAAAAATATTCAATAAAATACTATCTAACCAAGTGGAAGCACTAGATATCAGAGTTACAAATCTAAATTTGAAAGAATTATAATTTTATCCTTCATGGAAAAAAAGTTATGCGTTATACATGTAATCACTTTTAAAAATGTTGTTTTCTGAAAAAATCAATTTTCATGGGAGATGGAAAAATAAGTGCAATTTGATTCCAAAAATTTTGAAAAAAATATTTTTAGAATCTACAGACAAAATTTGATGAGACTCTAGTTTGCACCATCTTCAAATTCCTCATAGTTTAGCCGCTATAGGTTCCCGAATGTGAAGATTCAGTTAAAAATAATAATTTCAGTGTCCAGTTTGGCCAAAAATTGTAAACCACTATTATGGGATCACAAATGCTACTTTAGTGTGAAGAAGTAAGTTCCTATTACTAAAGTGGGGGCTAAATGTGCCATCGAATAATTGGCCCCTTTTCCTGACATGGGATGAATTCATGAGTAATTAAACTAAATGAGGTCTTAATCTAGTGTTGTGAAGCATTTTATAAATCCACACTAGGTCTTGGACCCTTGCAAATTATCAAACAACATGCTTTTAATGACATCTTGTAAAGGTGTTGTAAAGTCTTGTAAAGGACTTTCATGCTTTCTAGACTTAATTAACTCATTTATCCGTAATTCAACATTATAAAATGTGTTTAATAAAATTATTACATCAATCTAGAAGGTTCTTAGAGTGAACTTAATGACAAACTAGTGTTGTAGTGTGAATTACACATTCACATTGGTTTTTGTGCCCTTCTAGGTTGTGGACCTAATTGTAATGATGCAAAGTGTATTTAATCACACTTTCACATTGATTTACGTGTTCCAATCCCTATTCAAAATTTACATCATCACTAATAGGTCTGAATTGACCCATATTGTGCATCCCGAGGCATAATTTGATCAAATACCCAACATAGTCATCATATAATCCTAATTTTCTTACTTCTTGGCATTCCAACAATAAAAAATGACCCCTGTGGGACTCATTCACCATAAGTGGCGAATTAGTGCCATCTAGGTGGGACCCATTTTCCACCCTTGGGGAATGAGTCCCATTTTGAGTCATTTCGGGGTTTGAGTAGGAAAAACTAGGTTGTAAGTTCAATTTTTCATGTTAGCCTGTGATGTAGTATAATCAGATACTAAGGCACAATTGACTATAAATAAGTGTTTTTATCCTCATTTTACACATCTTATATCATATATCCATCTCTCTCATCAATCCAAACATCCATTCTTCATTTATCTTCTATCACAAGTCAAGCAAACTAGGGCTTTCTCATTGCAAATCTTCAAATGAGCTTCCAAGGACATTGAAGGGCTAAATCTTAATGTAATGTTGTAGAACAACAAGATAAAATCATCATGATAAGGTAATCAATTCCATTTATCATGCTTCATTCCTTCATTTCATCAATTTGGTTTAATTACCTAAACGAGGTTTCACTAAGGCAAACCCCCATGCCCTAACCTTCAACATATCTCTCTTTTCTCTTATTGTTTGCAGATTTAGGACTCTTGGAGGCTTAGGAATCGATGGAGATCAAGTTTTAAAGTGAATCAAGTCATATCTTCATCATCCAAGTCAAATCATCAACAAAAAGTCACTTACAAACCCGAATTTGGCAGTTTCAGATCTCGACACCTAGAGGTGCAGATTGAGCAATCCGAAAGCCACAGACTCCATTTTTGAGTTTTTAGAAAGTCCAAAGTTGACTCATTCGCCATGGGTGGTGAATGAGTCCCATCCCAATGTAAATTTTTGGGTTTTCACATTTTTGAGTACCCTTTTGGCTAAAACGGGCTCTGGTACGGTCATCCAGAACTAGGATTGATTCGCCATGGGTGGCGAATGTATCCCACCACACTTAAATGTTAGTATCAACAACCTTCTAGATGTATTTTATAGCCTTCATCAATATCCTAGGTGCATATTTTTAGTTTGATTCATTCCTATTAAGTTTTGCATTCATTTCTAGTTTATTTCTGTATATCACACTATGTTTTCAAAAAAAGCATAAATCTTAGTTTTGCATTTGTTTTCAGTCACTTACTTTAATATATCAAATTTAGTTAGGTTCATTTGCATCATATATCATTGCATACATCCTAATTTGAACATGCATAAGCATTTTAGGAGCCATAATCTCTCTCATTCTAGGTGAAAAATCTGAGGAAGAGAGCAAGCATTTTAGGTTCCTAAAATCTATGTCACATTTTGGTGAGCCCAACTTTTGGAATACTTCTTTCTTCTGATTTGGTGTCTTGGTTCTAGCCTTGCATTCATTTTTCATTAGGATCTGCATTATTTTGCATGCTAGACTTTAAAATTTGCATTCATAAAAAGTGCATTTAAGTTGCATTTGTTGCATCTAAATACATTTAGATTTACTGAAATTATGTATTTCCCATTTAGTCCTACATATTGGCCCTCAGATTCATAAAAATTAGTCATAGATTTCTGAAATTTTTGAAGAAGGTCCATACTGGGACTCATTTGCCACCTTGGGCGAATCAGTCCCTTCTGGCACCTGAAACAACATTTTTTAGATCTTAGATATTGGTAAATTTAGGCTTCTGATTGGTGCCTTAACTTGCATATATCAGTTAATTACATTTCTGTAGCATGGATTTCATCGAAACTAGCATAAATTGGCTCATTTCATGCATAGTTTAAATTACACATTTGCATTCTCATATTGGTATATAGCGTAATCAGTCAATTGTTATTTGAAAATTGCATTTCATTTCATACACTTTCTTAGCTGATTTTGTAGTCTTTCATCATGGATCTAGCTTGCATTAGGGTTTGCATGATTTATTTTCATGTTAGGTATTAAATTTTTCCTTCATAAAAAGTGAATAATAGGCTGCATTGTTGCATCTTTAATCATTGAAAAGTTCTAAAATTCTACATCCTTAACTTAGGTCTTCATCTTAACATTTCAAAAACATTAAAATCAGACAAAAAATTCTAAAAATATTGAAAAAATTCCATACTAGGACTCATTTGCCACCCTGAGTGAATCAGTCCCTTTTGACCCTTGAAACAATAGTATCCCAAACTCAAAAAAAAAAATTTAGGCTTCTGTTTGGTGTCTTAACTTGTATATATATTCAGTTGCATTTCTGTAGCATTCATTTCACTAGATCTCACTTAAAATAGTTCATTTCATGCATTGTTTTATTGTTCATTGGTGCATAGTATAATATTCTCTTATTTCATATCTGAAAATTGTATTTCATTACATTGCAGTTCATTTATTATTTGCATAAGATGTTCTTTAAGTGTGCCTTTGATTTAATTAAACATGGTGTTTATAATCATACCACTCCCCCTTATGAGTTTGATGACAATTATGAGGAACATTGCGTAGACAAAAACATTACATTAAGTACCCATTGGTGTGAATGGAAGTGTAGATAATCATAACACCCATACTTGTTCTTCTCCTAATACCTCTCCTATTAGTGACGAAGGTATCTTGGTGAAAGAAGTTACAAGCATTGTGAATCTTGATTGTCCATCTCCTTATTCCCCTTTGGATGACGTTAGTAACAAAGACAATGAAAACATAGCCACATTCTTGCATACCACCTTACCTCATCTCTATTCACCTCCCAACACTTTCCCTATTTGTGACAATAATTTCATGAATGATTTTGACCAACACATTTGTGAGGAGAATATGTTGGTATCAAGCAAACCAATTATTGAGAGGTATAACATTATTTCTCTTCTTCCTAATGTTCCCAACAATTGGAAGGACCTACTTGAACAAGAAGCTCCAATCATTGACACACATGTAAATCTTAGTTGTCCTCCCCTTCATGACTCCCCTATTTTTGATGAATCTTTGACATGTGATACAACTCTTGATGGTCATAGTTTTCAAAGCTCTCCTACTAGGGTAGATACTTTGAACCAAGGCAATGAGATTTTGGACAACAATCAACTTTTCCCCTCCTAATATCTCTCCCATTTGTGAAGATGATATTATGGTGTTACACAATCCAATCCATGAACATCATAAGAATCTTATAGAACAACATAATTCAACCATTAATAACTCCCTCACTTGTGATGAATTTATGTTGGAAGAACCAAATCTTAATTGTCATGAACATGATGTTTGTTGTTCTCCTATGAACTCTCATTCTAGGGAAGATATTATGACACACAAAACATATAACATTTCCTTTGAATACAATGAAGACTCTCACTTGTTATGGGATGTTAATAATATTCAATTTCACTACACTAAACCTAAACTTACCCTTTACCCACCGTCACATCCACTTCATCCTTCCAATGAGCCTAAAATTACCCTTTTCCCACCTTCACATCTGCTTCATCCTTCCAACAAACCTAAACCTATTCTCTGCCCATCCTCACATCCGCTTCATCCCTCTAATCAACCTAACACCAATGTATCGTAGAAAGCTAGTGATGATACTATTGCTCATATATATAACAATCGACATAACCCAAAACCACCACAAATAATTCCACCATCATTACCTTTACCTAATCCACCTAGTGCTTCTCGTTACCTTCCACCAACAAAGGAGTATGATCTTGTTGAACAATTAAAGAATACTCCTAAAAAATTTCCCTTTGGGATTTACTTGAAACATCACCAAGTTATAACACTGCTCTTCAAAACACTTTACAAAAAATAAGAATCCCTTTTGGAACCACTCCAAATGATGTGGCAGCTCTTGTTCAAAAACATAGTCTCATTATTACTTTTCATCAACATGAGCTCCCTCCTTTGGAATTACGAAAAACAAAGTGAGGCTTTCATGATCATTGCTCAATACAAAACAACAGGGATAAAGAGAACTCTTATAGACAAGGGTTCCACTCTTAATGTATGTGGTTTGAGTTTCCTTGATCACTTAGAAGTCGATAGATCACAAATCATACCTGATTCTATCTCTATTGAAGGATTTGATAATACAACAAAGCAACCGCTTGGTGTAATCTCTTTACCTATTAGGGTTGGAGTGGTTACCTTGAAAACTCCTATTCATGTTATGCCTTATAATATTTCATACAATCTTCTTTTGGGAAAACCATGGATTCATGAGATGAATGTAGTGCCTTCAAACCTCCATCATAAAATTAAATATGTCTATAATAATAAAATTTATCCACTTAAAGCTGATCTCGAGCCTGAAAGTTTCTTGCATCTTGAAAATGGAGCTACAAGTCCTCTCACAACATTTATTCCAACATCCAACATAGATCCTCTTGAAATTGAACACAGCGATACAAAATTTCCAACTAAATTCTTTGGTGATGATTGGGGATCCTTAGACTTCACACCCTCTTTTATGGTTGAACACATACTTACACAGAAGAAAGATGAGAAACCATAATAACCACCCATCATGACAATGCAAACTCCTGATAACTTTTTAAAAGCATCTTCCTCAACCACTTTAGACAACAACACACACTCACAACAATTCCTGATGAACAAAACAATGAACATCCACCCAATTCCAAAATACTTCAAAATATTTATGGAAAAGGGTATGACTTCATGATAAAACTTGGGTATAGTGGAAAAGTTTGTGGTCCTCAAGAGCAAGGTATCTGCAACCCTATAGAGCTTGACACACAACAAACAACTCATGGTCTTGGTTATTGTCGTTTGATTGAGATCAACAAGCCTTCACTCAAAATCAACAATCTCACACAACACACTCCTAACTCATCTTTTAGAACTTGTGGTCTTGAACATCATCCTCCATCCAATATGCAACACATGAAGTTACACTTTCACCTAATGTCAATGTCTTCCCAAATATTCATGATTTGAATTCGTTAGACTTTGTATCCTCCTTTAATAAGAAGGATAAAATCTCGCAATCTAGTGACATTTGTAAAAGTATTACATGTACTACTAAGCAAGATGTATCTTTAAAACACACCACAAGACCACCTTCTACCATTGATAAGGAGGGTATCTTATTTAGACTCCTCCTAGATCACTTGATCACCCTCCCTCCTAGAACTCGAAAGAAATGTTATGATAATACTTTCTTTTTAAAAAATCATCTAGTTCACGATCACTCCACTAATGAATGTCATGCTTTGTGTCATAAAATCCAACATTTTCAAGATTTTGGTATGCTTCTTGATGTGGGGGCATCTAATTCCTCTAATTTCTCTTGATTTTCACTCTATCATACATCACACCAATCCCTTCAGCTCACCTTTGTCTTGGACTAAGTGGGGGAAAAGGATTAGCAAGCCTTTTCCTCGTATGCCACTTATTGTTGCCTTCTTTAATTTGTCATTATATCTTCATGAACATAGAAAGAGCAAGCTTGAGATGTGAACAACATTTCTTAAGGTTGGCTCGTATTTGACATACTTCTCTCTCCCAAGATGTAGCTTTTCGGAAACATAGGACTTGGTATAGGGCTTTCCACATAAGCTCTTGTGTCTTCTTTCTTCTCTTTGTCTACTTTAAAGCAATTGATCACAGTATGGGTGCTCGCAACTACTTTAAAGTGGGGGAATACATCACCACTCACATTTCATTGTGTGATTTTCTTGTGATTCCCTCTCTTGGAAGCATTAGGTACAATGTTCCCTAGGATGAGATCTTCCACTTTTCCCTCTCTTGGAAACAAGATGAGATTTTTTGCACTTATCCTCTCTTGGAGATATTGGGCATGATGTTCCATAAGATGAGACATTGCACAAATTAAGCAAAATCCCTTTAAACAATCCTTACACTTTTTCTGCATTAGCATTGTCTATGAGTGTCAAGCATACAAATTTTTTCTTACCTCATAGAGCTCGAAACGATATAATTTTCCCTTGTGTCACCTTGTTAAAGTTATCAAGAGGTGTAACTTTAATATGGTTGAGCGGGAAGCCCAACTAGCGGCATGAATTTTCCCCATAGCCACTTTTCTGTTTGTGAGTACATGCCAACTAGCGTATGTTACTCTTTTCCTTTTTTTTAATGTTTTGGGCCTTCTCACCCCATGGATGACCTGAAGTTCTGTGGCCCCAGAGTGAGTACATATTTTCCATATTATTCCTCTTTCTTCCTTGCCTTTGTATTATTTTGTATCTTGGGGGCTTGACATACATGTGGATCTCTCTTGAATGGCTACATTAGTGTGAAGAAGCAAGTTCCTCTCACTAAAGTGGGGGCTAAATGCAATGCCGAAAATTGAACCCTTTGATTGACATGGGATTAACTCATGATTAATTTGACTTAACAAGGTCTTAATCTAGTGTTTTGAAGCATTTTATGCATCCACACTAGGTCTTGGACCCTCACAAATCAAACAACATGCTTTTAATGACAGCTTGTAAAGGTGTTGTAAAGTCTTGTAAAGGACTTTCATGGTTTTCTAGACTTAATTAAATCATTTATCCCTAATTCAACATTATAAAATGTGTTTAATAAAATTATTACATCAATCTAGAAGGTTCTTAATGTGAACTTAATGACAAACTAGTGTTGTAGTGTGAATTACACATTCACATTGGTTTTTGTGTCCTTCTAGTCTATAGACCTAATTTTAGTGATGTAAAGTGTATTTAATCACACTTTCACATTGATTTACGTGTCCCAAGCCCTATTCAACATTTACATCATCACTAATAGTCCTTAATTGACCCATATTGTGCATCTCGAGGCATAATTTGATCAAATACCTGACATAGTCATCATATAAGCCTGATTTTCTTACTTCTCGGCATCCCAACAAGCAAAAATGACCCCTGTGGGACTCATTCACCATAAGTGGAAAATTAGTCCCATATAGGTGGGACCCATTCACCACCCTTGGGGAATGAGTCCCATTTTGAGTCATTTTCAGGGGTTGAGTGGGAAAAATTAGGTTGTAAGTTCAATTTTTCTTCATGTTGACCTATGATGTAGTATAACTGAGTACTAAGGCACAAATGACTATAAATAAGTGTTTTTATCCTCATTTTACACATCTTATCTCATATATCCATCTCTCTCATCAATCCAAACATCCATTCTTCATTTATCTTCTATCACAAGTCAAGCAAACTAGGGCTTTCTCATTGCAAATATTCAATTGAGCTTCCAAGGAAATTCAAGGGTTGAATCTTCATGTAATGTCATAGAATAACAAGATAAAATCATCATGATAAGGTAATAAATTCCATTTAGAATGCTTCATTCCTTTATTTCATCATTTTGGTTTAATTACCTAAAGGGGGTTTGACCAAGGCAAACCCCCATGTCCTAACCTTCAACATATCTCTTTTTCCTCTTATTGTTTGCAGATCTTAGACTCTTGGAGGCTTAGGAATCATTAGAGATCAAGTTTTAAAGTCACTCAAGTCATTTTTTCATCATCCAAGTCAAATCATCAACAAAAAGTCACCTATAGACCCGAATTTTGCAGTTTCAAATCCGGACACTTGGAGGTGCAGATTGAGCAATCCAAAAGCCATAGACTCCATTTTTGAGTTTTCAAAAATTTAAAAGTGGACTCATTCACCATGGGTGGTGAATGAGTCCCATCCCAAGGTAATTTTTTTTATTTTTACATTTTTGAGTATCCTTTTGGCTAAAACGAGCTCTGGTATAGTCATCTAGAACTGGGACTGATTCACCATGGGTGGAGAATGAGTCCCACCGAGCTTAAATGTTAGTATTAAAATCCTTCCAAATTTCTTTTGTAGCCTTCATCAATATCCTAGGTGCACATTTTCAGTTTGATTCATTCATGTTAAGTTTTGCATTCATTTCTAGTTCATTAGAACTGCATATCACACTGTGTTTTCAAACAAAGCATAAATCTTAGTTTTGCATTTGTTTTCAGTCACTTAGATTAATCTATCACATTTAGTTAAGTTAATTTACATCATATCTCATTTCATACATCCTAATTTTAATGTGCATAAGCATTTTAGGAGCCTTAATCTCTCTCTTTCTAGGTGAAAAATCTTAGGAAGAGAAAGCATTTCGGGTTCCTAAAATCTATGTCACAGGTGGGTGCATTAGAACCTTACAACAAGGTAGAAGTTTAGAAAATAGAAGCAGCAGCTCTAAAAATTTTTAGTAGAATAGTTGCTCCAGAAAATTTCAACAAAACAATTGCTCCAAAAATTTCTAGCAGGGTAGTTTCTCTGGAAATTTACAACAACAGTTTTGTTCATCAGTTTAGCACTCAGGTAGCTCCAAAATTTTTGATCCTAAACTTGCATCATTTATGCCATGGAAGACTAGAATCATGAGGGAAATTTATGATAGCTCAAGGTATGATGATTTTGATGAGAATTTAGATTTTTCTTTGCTTTTCTATAGTGATCCAATATATTTTAAAGAATCCATGAAAAAAGAAAAATGGTGTAAGGCCATGTCCATGATGAGCTAGATGATATAATGAGAAACAAGACATGGGAGCTCATTGATTTACCTAAAGGGAAATCATTCATTGGAGTTAAGTGGGTCTATAAGACCAAATGTACTGTTGATGGTAAGGTTGAGAGACATAAAGCAAGACTGGTTGTTAAGGGATACAAATAGCAGCCCCAAAGAGACTATGATGAAACATATGCACCAGTTGTAAGGCTGGAAATAGTGTAGGCAGTCTTAGCAATTTTATCCCAATGAAAATGGAAAGTATTTCAAATGGATGTAAAATCAGCCTTCTTGAATGGAGTATGTTGAGTGGCCACTTGGGTATGAAGTCCTAGGGAAATAAGACAAAGTCTATAGGCTCTAGAAAGCTCTCTATGGGCTGAAGCAAGCACCATGGGCATGGTACAATAGAATTGATTCATACCTTCTAAGCAATGGATTTAGCAAAAGTGGTAGTGAGCTCACACTCTACATCAAGGAAGCTAATGGTGAGATTCTTATTGTTGTTTTGTATGTAGATGATTCAATTTTCACAAGGAATAGTAATATTTTCATTGCTGATTTCGAAGAGGTAATGAAAAATGAGTTTGAAATGATAGACCTAGGTTTGCTAAAATATTCTTAGGCATAGAGGTCCAACAAATAGACCAGGGCATATTTATTTCACAAAAAAATTATACCAAATAAATTTTGAAGAGATTAGAATGTTGGACAACAAACCAACCCCAACCCTAACAGCTACAAGTCTGAACTTAAATAAAGAAGACAACAGTAATGATGAACCCAAATCTCTATAAGAGCATGGTTGGAAGCCTCATGTATTTGAAAGCAACAAGACTTGATTTTATGTACATGGTAAGCTTGATTTCTAGGTTCATGGAGCAACATAAGGATGCACACTGTCAAGCAGGAAAAATAATTCTAAGGTATGTGTTGGCATTTCAATTCGTACCTCTGGAATGCAAATTAGCAATAAGAAACTATGCACATATAAACTGATCTTCGAATTAGGAGGGGAAGCTCCCTCTTTGCTGATGTTTGTTCAAGAAAGGAAATTAAAACTAATTTTCCTATCCTTTTGGTTAAGCTAAGAGCACAAGGTTATAAAACTCAAGCACCATAGCTGAGATTTTCTTTTTAATAAGTTAAACTACGACTAAGCCTACTCTAATGATATTTCTAAATTCTCAAGTAAACGCAGAGAAAAAGAATTATAAGTGCCATGAATAAGATTAGAAATGTATAGCCCGAGTTGCCATATTTCAGCCTTGAGGGCTACCTTATCTTCTCCATCTTTAAGCACTCTTTCTTGAAGAGTTTCAGATGCAACTTTGAACAAACTTACATCTACATGCCTAGTGCTCTTACCAAGATTATCCTTAGCCATTATGAAATCATCTACCTCCACTTCATCTTTGTTTCTATCTTTAGGAGGTGTAGGTGTCTCCATGATCATCCCACCATCGGGATTTCTCTCAAAGTGAACCTATTTCTTTGCTTTCTTTTTAGATGCCTCCTAATAAATGTTGTCAAGATCATCAAAAGTCAGCTGATATGAAGGTCTTCTTCTCTTCCTTCCCAGGGAGCTCTCAAGCTAAGATGTGGTATCTCTACTAACTTCCCTGGGAGGTTCAGTTGTAACTCCTTCATCTTCTTCATCCTCTAGATCAATGTGAACTAGTGAAGGCCTTGGCAATGGTGGAGAATCATGTGTTAAAGGCACATCTTCTATTTATTTTTGAGGTATAGACTCTTTTGGAGGAGCTTCTACTTTGGTTTTTGGCTTCTCTTGTGTGACTATATTTGAAAATTCCAACCTTCTTCTTATGTTCTTTGTTGATCTGCTGCCCTTTACACCCTCTTGAGGCTGACTTATACCCTTCATCTTCAGCTGTGCTCTGGAAGAAGAGGGAAGTGATGACTATATTCTTGGTGGCTCTACCGTTGGAATGGATTTATTCCACTTGAGGACTAAGAAAATCTTGTGTTCAATGATTTGGCATGTTCTTTCTTCCACCGAGATGTTTTCTTTATTGGACCAGTTGACCTATGGAAGAGGATGTTGCTTAATTTTTATTTGAGTGTACATTGGGAGAAGTAAATCCCCATCATCATATGATAGCCCTTCAATATCCTTAGACACCTGCATTCTTTCATTTGATGGAGAGTGAGTCTGTTGTAACTACGCCTCCGTACCTCAATCTCATCTCTGCAGTTGGCCAAAAATTCTTCAAGTGCGGACACATGAACATAGTTCTTCTGAAGTTGGGATGCGAAGAAACCATGATAGTCATATGATTGTCTCTTGTTGTATGGCTTGAGACCAAGTTTAGCCAACTCATCACCCATGGACTTGGCATCCGCCGTTGATCTGTAACTATAGATTCCCAACTGAGATGGAAAATCAAAGGTGGGATTCTTTCGATTTCACAAGAAAGAGTGGAAATCATATACTTGCCTTAGGAATTCCATGAAAACCACTTCATCTAATGGGTACCTCGGCAATATGAATGGACCACTGGAGAAGTCGTCGAATCTAATGTAGGTGAAGGTAGGAAATTGTATGAACCAATCTGCCCACTCCACCATTGCTGCCCTGGTAGTTGATGAAATATGTATGTGCAACTCATTATCTAGGTCTCACACTGTATACATTAGGAAAGCCTCATTTACCCTCTTCTAATGATGCGATGCTTCTGTGAAATCTAGTTGAGGGTAGTCATTTTAGATGTGTTGTACATTTAGAGACCCAATAGTATTCAACCCTCTGAATTTTCCCTGGAAGGCAACTAGAGAGACAATGTAGGAGATCATGTGGAACTCGTGAATTTTCATAGTATTCAGTTATTTGTTGATGGAGACTATCACTGATTAAGGTTGACCAATCATAGAATTATTTTTTCTTCATGATATGAGGTATAACATAGAACATCCAGGGCTGGAATTTTGTAGCATCTTCTTGACTAGTGATCATGTTGAGCAGGGTGATCATTATAGCAATTTCATCCTTGAATTCCCATCGCTCGATGTTCTTTGGCAAAGTTTTATGTTTTTCTTTCATCCAATTATGTGCAACCTTTTTGCTGTATTTCTCCTTATGCATGTACCATACCCTTTCAAATTCTTCCTTGGAGATAGTTACACTTTCAGGCCACTGTGGTATTGAGAAGTATTTTTCAATCATGTCTGGTTTCAGGTTGCAAATCACTCTATCGTCTACCGAGTGAATCTCCCAAGTCACCGGATTGTAATGCTTAATGCAAGCAATTACAAATTCTAGACTTTGCATTGAAATAGGAATAGATGCTGTTGCAAGTAGTCCAAAGTGACCAAGGTGCCTGACTGCAATGTTGCCTGCATCTTCCAATGCACACAAGTTAAATATTGGTTTGATATGATGCAAGTCAGTCTCAATTGTTTTGATGAAGTCGTGATATAGCATTGATTTGGTCTTGAACTCGAGGGGAGTGTACTCCATATTGAAAACCTTGGAGATTGACTGTAAAATCACCTATATTCAGACAAGTTTTGCACACTTTGTAAATTTAGATTGTTGGTTTTTCTTCTTCAAACAGATGAATTTTTTCAAAAAAATTCTAAGATATGGGTTTTGCTTAGAATTTTGTTATAAGAAGACCCAAATCATCTATTTTTGAAAATTTTGAGTTTTGACTAAAAAAGCATCAAACCCTAATTTCTTTAGATTTTCTTGAAAAAATATGTCATATGGGTTTTGTTCAGAAGTACATTTTGGATGAACCCAGTTGATCAGATGTTGAAAATATTGAAGGCTGATTGAAAAAGCAGCAAACCCTAGAATGTAAAATTTTTTCTTGAAAAAGTTGTGACGTGGGTTTTGTTCAGAAGTATGTTTTAGAAGGACTTAGATGATCAAATCTTGGAAATTTTGATGATTCCTTGGACATGTATGAAAAAAGCAGTTGTTGCAACTTGAAAAATTTCTTCAAAATTGTTCAAAATCATGTGCTAAGATGACCCAAATCGCTGAAAATTGAAAACCTTGACCTCCTCCTTTAGAAAATTGATGCTCTAGATGAAAAAATCATTAAAAATCAAGCTCCTTTGTGTGCTAGTCTAAAATTTATGAACTTTAAAAAATAAACAATCTAAAGCCTTTGAATTCTGAAATGAAGATTTTTTTATGCTTCCTCTTCTCTTCCTTGGATACCACTTGCAAAAATTATGAGAAATGAATGACAGAGGCATCTTAAATAAGCTTAAGCTTTGAGAAAATTTTCTTTCTTTTGCTTTAAACCCTTCAAACCCTAGCTTGAGCTTATGCATTGAATCTGGACATTTTATCTTCCTCTTGAAATTTGAAAATTTGGAAAATTTGGATAAGGCATGGCTTCTTAGGCGCCCTGCTTGGCTGGAGGCACCTATCTTCCTCAAACTTAGTCATTTTTGTAACGATTTCAACTTTTTCTTAACTTTGAACCCTAGTTTGAATTTGATTTTCAACTTCCAGATTGATCCTACAAATGAGATGAATGATTCATCATAGAGCTTGATTGAATCTAGTGAGATTGTTCTGGAGGCAACTTTGGCTAAAAAATTCATTTTGACCTTCAAAATCTTGGGTGCCTATCTCCTCCTGGGGCACCCAACTTTCCCAGTGTTAGCCATTTTTGACATTCTTCATTCTCTTCATGTTTTTTGACCTTTTAAAGAATTCATGATTCTGGGAGCTAGATTGATCCGATCAACTAACTGTCAGATTCACTTGATAGCTGAGAATATTCTGAGGTGGGTCTCCTCGAGGCTACATCTTCTGAAAGTTGAATTTTTGGGGTCAAAAGCTTGGGCGCCCTTCTTGGCTTGGGCTGCCCAACTCCTCTAGAGTTAGCTTATTCTTTGTGTTTTTCTCCTTGCTTTTGACTTCTTTCATTTTTCTCATGTTTCTCCCTCTGTTTCGCCTTTGATATTCTAATGACTGCCAACTTCGATGAATGTGTTGATGATTGTGTTGGAGAGCTTCTTCAAAATTGAAGAAGTCATGATGGTGTCTTTGAATAAAAATTCATCCATTTAGGCCATCAAAAGCTTGGGTTCCTATCTCCTTTTGGGGAACCCACCATTACAAGACTTAATCATTTTTGCTTGATTTTCATTCTTCAAACTTGAACCTTCATGTTATACCACTTGTTTGATTTGGATTTTCTGGTGATTAACAAGTTTGATGATCTCAAAAAGACATCCACTATGAAGTTGACAGAATCCTAAAGAGATTGAGAAAATTTGCAAACCCTAATTGTTGGATTAGGTATTTCAAAAGGCTGGGCGCCCCTAGCCATCTGGGGTGCCCAGAGTTCACAGACTTGGATTATTTTATGATATTTTCATGGTTTGCATTCTGTCGATCTTGGTTGAGATCTCTCTGTTTGACCTCAAATTTTGGATGATTGGTTGATCTGATGGCTGCATTTCTAGACACACTCTAGAGCTAAGAAGAATTTGAGCAACATTGTCTCAGAGCACAAAATCTAATTTCATCATTTGATGCCTTGAAAGGTTGGACACCTATCTCCTTCTAGGGTGCCCATAGCTTCCATACAGTTTTTATTCTGTAAATTTTAACTTCCTCCTTCATTTGACGTGCTTGCCTTTACCTTGCTCACTAGAGTTGAAAATTTTTCTAAGGCATGAGGGTTTGGCTGCCTAGACTGAGCTGGGACCCTTGGAGTCTCTAATGTTAGCCAAAATTTTGCATTTTTCAACTTTCATAGCTTCATTTCTTCATTCTTTGATCTACGTGCATGTCCAGTGTTTGAATGTTTGAATCTGACACTTGGTAGCTGACTGACCCCCATTAATGACTTTAGAGCTCTTGAAATGCTTTCTGAAATTTAAAAAAAAAAGCAGAATAGACCCACTAGGGAAAAATTGATCATTTTGTGATTCTGATTGCACCAGCCAGATGAGGAAGTATTTTTGACCAATCAAAATCAGTTTGAACCCTAACAACCAAACTTTCTATTTTTAGAAAACTTTTCCAGCATCCATTTCAAAAGAAACCCGAAAAAAGTTTCTATTTTTAGAAAGTTTCTAAAAATAGAAAATTTCCTAAAATTTAAGGCCAAAAAATTGAGATTTGGGTTTTGTAGACTTGGTCTCTCTAAGCAGACCCAGATAACCATATTTTGAAAATTAAAAGTTTTTTCCCCTCATGCAAGACATGCAAACCCCAATTTTGACCTTTTTGACAAATTTGACAAGACGTTTATTCATTTCTTCAAAATGCCTAAGTGTAGAAAAAAAATTAATTTTGGGTACAAGATTTGGCTCTATCTGGGGACCATGTAGGCAGATACTTACAACATAGGAGAACCAAAGAATCTCTAAAATTTTGAGCATAGACCAATGCCTTATTCATTGGGCATTGGAATTAGCAAGATTTCCTAATCACCTATTTGCAAGACTTTCCTAAGTCACCTATGACAAGATTTCCTAGAATCACCTAATAGTTGGAATTTCCTAAAAAATCACCTAAAACAAGACACCTAATCACCTAAAACATGATAGCACTATTACGGAAAGGGGAAACACAACATAATGATCACATCACAAAGAGGGGAAACACATCACAAAAATACAAAAAAAAAAATTTATAGAGATTATTTTCAGAAGCTATTTACTCCACCCCTGAGGGGATGAAGTGCTTCAGGTACTACCCGCTATGTGGTAGAGGGAGGAGACTTCCATCCAAGCATGAGAGAATATAAGTGCTTTCCCCTACAAGCTCATGAATCTTGGATGACCCTAGCCACAAAGAATTAAATTTTCCATGTATTCCCTTGGGCTCATGTCTCTTGTCCCACAGTAGGACTTGATCTCCAACCTTGAAATCTCCCTAGTGAGCTTTCTTATCAAAATATTTCTTCACTCACTCCTGATACTGAGTGATTTTGTCTACCACCTCCACCCTTTCTTCTTGAAGCTTAGTTAGGTACATGATACACTTGTCAATAGGATCTGTGAACTCCCCATCCTCCACTGTGGTTGCCAACTACAAGGTGGATAACTCTAGTGTGATAGGTATAATTTCCTCCGTACCATACATGAGGATGAAGAGTGAGGTACCAATGGCTCTTTTTGGAGTAATTTTGTCTGCCCAAAGAGCATCACATAGTTTCTTATGCCAAGTTCGTTAACTGGAATCAACTAACTTGTGTATGATTATGACCATGTTCTTATTTGATGACTCGACCTATCCATTACCCTGAGGGTAATAGTCCGATGAGTTTGATAAAGTGATGCCATGATCAAAATAGAACTCCAGTAGCTCCTTAGATGAAAAACATGTTGCATTATCTGTCACAATTTTGTGAGGCACCCCAAAGTGCATAACAATTTTTTTCTTCAAGAAGTGACACACGACCTCAAATGTAGCCCACTTGGTGGAAATAGCTTCAACCCATTTAGTGAAGTAATTAGTGGCTGTAAACACATAAGTATGCCCCTTGTTGGAACATGGGTTGATTGGACCAATAAAATCCAAACCCCATTGCTGAAATGGAGCATCTATAACAACTGGTTTGAGAGGAGCAGCTACCAACTTTATCTTGCCAACAAATTGCTGACATAACTAACATTTGTGTACCCATTCATAAGCATCACAGAACATGGTCAGCCAAAAGAACTGTTTTGCAAAATTTTGAAAGTTATCACCTTTGAAGAAAAGTGGCCACCGCATGCTTGACTATGAAAAACTTCCAACAAACGTTGTTGTTGGTCTTTGGTAACACACAATTTTTTTTTTTTGTCAAGCCCTCGCTTGTATAGAACACTATTTATAATCACATGATTTTGTGCCTTGAGCTTTAGTGTTCTTTTCTATTGCTTATTCAAGTGACTCGATCAATCACCATAAGTTAGGTAATACCATATTTTAGTAAATCATTCTCCCACAGACTCAATTAGTAGGACCATTGGCATATCCTATTTCTCTTCATGTTCAAGTTCAGGTATAACTTTGGCTTGGAGATTCTTATCACCATCCTCTACTATCAACTAACAAAGACCTCTCTCATGAATGAGTTTGGTTGGTTTGATCTCCAAGTCGTACTCTTGCACTTTTGTGACCCAGTTTCCTCTCTTTGTGCCCATCTCCTACTGAGTTAGCAAACTTTTAACAGTTGGATCAGTGACATATATAGTGGTGTGGGAATTCAAGATATAAAATATGAAATTCTTTATAGCTTAGACCACTACATATGCATTCTTTTCAATATGAGAGTATCATGACTTGCTATCCTTGAAACTGTTGCTCATGAAAGCTATTGGTGACTCAATTTCTTTGTTTAGCTTCTGTGTCAATATGGTAGATAGAGTATGCTTTGATGCATAGCAGTAAAGGATAAAATATTTATCAAAATTAGGATGGAATAGCACTAGATCTTGGCTGATAGCTTCTTTTATTGTGACAAATGCCTTCTTGCCTTCTTCTATCCATTTGAAAATAGTCTTCTTCATCATAGCAGATATATCTTTTGTCAACTCAGAAAAATCTGGCACAAACCTTCATATGAAATTCACTTTACCAAAGAAAGAGTGTACCTCTATTCTACTTTTTGGAAGAGACAAGCTTCTTATAGCCTCAACTCTACTTGGGTCAATTCAGGTTCCCTCCTTAGAGATGATGTGGCCAAGCAACTTTCCCTCTGTCACCACAAAGATGGACTTTTTGGGATTCAGTGATATTTTATGATATTTGCATCTCTCGAAGACTTTTCTTCGATGTGAAAAATGATCTCCTCATATCTTCAAGAAAATAGTGAGGTCGTCTAGATAGAGAACTATTAATTTGTTCCTCAAGTCTCCAAATGCCAAATCCATGGCTCTCTAAAATGTAGCACTAGCGTTGATGAGGCCAAAGGGAATTCTTTCATATGCAAATGTACCCGAGGGGTTGTGAACACCATCTTGTACTGATCTTCTTCAACTACTACAATTTGATTGTAACCATAAAAACCATCTAATAAGGACAACATCTTTGAACTGGTAATCATCTGCAAGGTATGCTCCATGATTGGTGGAGGATAATTATCCTTGAGATATGATTTATTCAAGTTCCTGAAATCTACACAAATTATGATTTCTAAATTCTTCTTTCATATAGTAAGTATATTAGAAACCTAGGTGGAGTGATGAATTAGAAAGATGATCTTTGCATCCACCATCTTCCGTATTTCCGCGTAGATGGTATCTTGAATTTGCAGATTGTAGTGTCTTTGTTTTTTCCTGAAGGGCTTCACTTCAAGTTTGAGAGGAATTGTATGAGACAATTCTCTTGGTGTGAAAACTTTCAAATCTTCATATGACTAAGCGAAAACATCTCGGTATTGTTTGAACAGAGAGATAAGCCTCTCGCTTTCATCTGCAGTGTAGCATGTACCCAAATTAACATGTCAAGGTTTGTCATCTGTACTAGTATTTACTTGATGATATTCAACAGAGGTCCTTTCTCTTGAGTTCTTCTGGTTTTGAATGTATCTATCATGCTTGTCAAAAATATTCTCCAAGGAAACCAAGCCCTTGGGAATTTTATTTCCTTTCAATTGGATAATGCTTGTATCTGGTTCTTCTAAACTTTCTTTATCTTCAATAACCTTTGGCACATTGGAGACTTCTATTGTTGATTCTCTGTGAGTAAATTAATTTCCTTCAAAGAAAAATTCTTTGAAAGTATCTCCCATAACAAGAAACTCCTTAATGTGGTCATCATCATGAAAGACTTTCCAGTTGTCATAGTTTTTAGGTACAACTAGCCTATATATTAGCTCAATAGCAAATGCATTCTGACAAAAATTAGAATGTGGCATGAAAAGTGAAGCTGACATTGCAAGGGAATCTACTTTGCTATTATCTAGATGTGGAATGTACTTGATGTCAAATGCTTCAAACCAATCTATTGCATTCCATACCCTATTTCTGTAATGTCAGAGGCGATCTACTTTTACTTTGAATTGATCTCTGACCTGCTTCACAACAAGCTCTGCATCACTTTCAACTATGAGATGTTTAATACCCATATCTTTTTCATTTGTCAGACCTAGTAGAAGTGCCTCATATTCCACCGTATTGTTAGTAAATTCAAATTGTAAGCGGTATGCAAATGGATATAACTGTCCTTTAGGAGAAATTATTACAACACCCGCACTTGAACCAATAGTAGAGTAGCTCCCATCAAATTGCATATTCCACAACTTAGGATCATCTATTGATATCTCTACATAATATGCAACCTATTGACTTTCCTTAGGTATATCTGATAGCATGGCATAAGTACCAAGCTCTGTTTCTTGATATAGAACTTGAGCTTGAGGATCTTGAGACTTCATGACAACAAACTAAGACTTGGGCTCTAGTTCTAGCTTGAAAGCACCATTTTTTAGTGGAATATTCGTAAAAGACCAATCAATTTGAATCTCTCCACCGAGGTCCTTGCAGAAGCTTCTACTTAACAACTTCCCATAGCTAGCTAGAATGTCAGCTACTAGGATGGTCACCATAATCTTCTTCTTAGGACAGGCTGCCAACCTCACTTGAGCACCCTTCAACTATCCGACCAATGAAACCTACTTGGACTCTAGTGAGTAACATTTGTCTTTTGTCTTGGTTCACAAAAGTCCTAGAGCATTCAACACTTGTAGAGGCATGATGTTGTCTGAGGCTCCTTAATCAAAGATACAGTTGCTCAATTTGTAACCCCCTATATACAAAGAAATATAGAAGGGCTTAGGATTTTCTTCTACTAGAATAAATGATTCTAGCAATGTTGGTTGCTTGATAGGTCCCTTCTTCACAAATTTAAGAATTTGGTCCACCTATTCTGGGTGGTCTTGAACATATTCTAACTGAGAAATCTGCACTTTTTTCTTCATCAAGGCATCTACAATATTAAAATTTGCTGAAGATGAGTCTTGAGCAATTGCTTTCATGTTCTCCTAAGAATGCTTGGGATTAGAAGTAGAAGCTACTTCTTTTCCTTTTCCTTTTTCTTTTTCTTTTTCTTTTTCTTTTTCTTTTTCTTTTTCTTTTTCTTTTTCTTTTTCTTTTTCTTTTTCTTTTTGTGCCTCCAGTATCTCTTCCTCTTCTTCTTTTTTTTGCTTTCAGATGTTGAGCTCATGTAAACATGGGTGTTGTGAAATTTTCAAGATTTACTGCAAGAGATTACTGATGGGGAACTTCTTCTTCTTCAATATTGGGTTCACTTTCAAAGTATTCCATTGTGGAGTCACCATCAAAGTTGTATGATTGTGGTAAGACAACATTCAAACTTGGAGTAGGTATGAAACTTGGACTTGGTGTAGTTTTAGCAAAGCCCATTATTTTATTCATTTTGACGTTTTTAGGGCACGTGGAGCTAGTATGTTCATTGGTATCATGAAAGGAACAAAACACAAAAAATTGTGTATTGTCAGTTGCTTGCCTTGGTGGAGCTAGCCCTTGTGGCCTATAATTGTTGTAAGGCTGAAAGTTATTTCTCCTCAACTGGTACAACTACTGAGGTTGATATGGTTACTGTTCTTGATATGGTTGCGGTGTAGGAAAGGCAAGTGGTGTAGATTGAGCAAGGGGTGTAGGATAGATAGGAAATTGCCTCTTGAGAATAGTCATTTCATTGGAAACTTTTTGAAGTAGTGGGTCTATAGAACTTTGAACCAAAGGTCTGATAGCATCTCCCTTGATCTTTCTAGAAGTGATCATGTTGTCTTCAATTTCTATGGCACCTTGTTGTGCATTCTCCAGTTTTGTCTCATTAGCCGATTTCAGGAAAAAGGCTATCTTAGATGGAAGAGCGTTGAAAAAAATGCTCAACAAGATCTCATATGATGGATTGAGTGTATATGAGAGACAAGTGACCAGGCAATTAAACCTTGCCATGAACTCCCTCATTGGTTCGTTATCTTCCTTCTTTGAATTTGAAACCTGAGCAAACAACTGGTGACTATCTTCAACTAGCTTGAATCTTGCCAATATTTTTTAAGTCATAGTATCCCAATTGGTTATGCAACCATGCTCTAGGTGATTGACCCTTTTGGCAACAACTCCCACAAGCGTCTCAACAAAGAGACATACAACAATGTCTTCATGAGCCACATGTAAAATAGAGGAAGCCATTGAAAAGGTTGAAAGATGATCATTAGGATGTTGAGTTTCATCACTATGGAACCATGGAAAGTGCTTTCTTGATCCCTTAGGAAATTCATGATTTGCTGCTAAGGCCAAAGGTCCAATTTGATCACCCCAAGGCAGTAGGGGTCCTCTTCTTTGATTTCAGTTGTTATTGTTATTATTATTGTTATCACCCATCACTTTTGGTTGAATTGCAGGTTCTTCTTGCTTGATTTCAAATTCTTGTTCTTTGATCTCAGGTACTATGTTGAACTCAAGAATTGCATTGGATGGCTCTCCAACCTTTGTAGGATGTGTTTGTGGAAGAAGAGGATTTGTATCATCATCTTCTTGGAAGAGAGGATTTGTTCTTGTTCTCCTCCTTGTATAAAATTTGTAAGCTAGGATTGTCTAAACCCATAAAGAAGGTGGCAAGACAGGACTTTTGGTTGCAATATCAAATTTCTCTTCCTCTTTGTCTTTAATAGTAGTAGTGTTTCTCCACTGAGAATGGGTTTCTTTCTTCTCAAATACGAAACTCCTAAGGCTGTTGATGATGTCTTCTTGCTCTCCTTCAATTATCTGGAAATTTGGTTGGATAATTGGAGGTGTAAGATTAGGATATTGAAGTGGAGTAGTAGGACACCAAAGAGTCATTCTTGTGAGATAAAGCACAAGCTTGAATCTTTGAAGTTTTATGCCTCGTGCCCCATGGTGGGTGCCAGAAAATTATTGGCGTTTCAATTCACACCTCTGGAATGTGAAATAGGAATGAACAACTATGCATAGATAAGCTGCTTTTTGAATTAGGAGGGGAAGCTCCCTCTTTTCTAATGTTTTTTCCAGAAAGTAAATTAAAACTAATTTTCCTATCTTTTTGGTTTAGCTAAGAGCACAAGGCTATAAAACTCAACCGTCATAGTTGAGATTTTCTGTTTAAGAAGTTCAACTATGACTAAGCCTACTCTAATGATGTTTCTGAATTCTCAAGTAAATGTAGAGCAAGAGAATTTGAAATGGACAAGGAAGGATTCTATGAAAAAATACTTAAATAAACTCTTTTTCAACATACATCTACTTACTTTCAATGCAAGCTAAAATTAAGATCATATAAGCATAACACAATAAATGGAAATTTGAGACATTATATCAGGGTAAAGTAGGCACAAGACTTTATTTCTCAAATCTTAGGAACAAAAGGTTACACAAGACACATGCATTGAATAAAAAATTGTAGCTAAAAGAGACTTGCAAACTTGTTCTTACACAAAGTGAACATCAACTAAACAAATTGTAGGAAAAATAGGCTCAACAATTTTTTATCACAAGCATGGTTCAAGAATATAATGAGAAAACACTCTTATTTATAGACAAGCAAGAGGTAGGAAACCCTAGAATCCCCTTGCTTTTACAACTCAGCTTGCCAACATGAAAGCATTTTATTACTAAAAATAAAGAAGACAAACATCTAACCACCTAAGAAAGTATGAAAATAGGAAATGCCAACTATTACAATTTTGTTTTCTTTCTCTTCTTCAAAGAGTAGATAAGAATTGAGATGAGAATAGAAAGAAAGTGGAAGGAAAGATTCTAGATGATCACTACTTTAAATATCGATCACATCTACCAAAAATTTGGAAACAATATCTCTATCAAGTGCATCAATACTATCTATAGCAAAGTTCTGCTTCTCTAGGATTTCTTCACCATCTACAATTGATCTCAAAAAATCTTTGAACTCATTGGTTGCTTTCTCAAATTTTGCTGACATCATGGAAATCTGATTCATCCTTCCACTAATTGGATTGCTTCCATCATTTCCATGAACAACATTTTTGAACTAGGCTCACACTTCATCAAGTCCAACATACGAACCATGATCATGATAACACCGAGAAGGGATCTTTGTAAAAAAACTCACTTATGAAAAAAAGAGTATCAACCACCCTTTGTCTATATGCAAAAAACTCTTCAGATATCCTCTCATAGGTTCTCACTTTGAAGATGTGACATTCTTTCCATGCAAGGATTTGTCTCTTGTGTTCTCTTGAAACCATTAAGCCATAAGCTATATCCAAATCTGCAATGATGATTTTGTGCCTAGGTTTCACCTCTTCCATTGACTGTTCAAATCCTTGAATCCCTTGGTGTAAGTTATGAGCATTGTCCCTTAGCTGAAACATTTGTGCCAAGATTTATTTTCCTCTAATGATGAATTCTTCGATCCATTCTTGTGTTTGCTTCCCAAATATTACCAATTGCCTCAACTGTTGATGATCAACTCATGTCTCTAGAACCTGGGGCAACAATTGAGTAGCCTATGAAGTGTCATGAACAATAATAGAAATATATAGCTTGAGTTGCTAGATTTCAGCCTTGAGGGCTGCCTTATCTTCTCCATCTTTAAGCACTCTTTCTTGAAGAGCTTCAGATGCAACTTTGAAAAAACTTACTTTTGCATGCCTGGTGCTCTTACCAAGATTGGCCATAACCATTATGAAATCATCTACCTCCACTTCATCTCTGTTTCTATCTTTAGGAGGTGTAGTAGTCTCCATGATCATCTCACCATCAGGATTTATCTCAAAGTGAACCTATTTCTTTTCTTTCTTTTTAGGCACCTCCTGATAAACATTATCAAGATCATCAAAATTCAGTTGATATGAAGGTCTTCATCTCTTCCTTCCTAGGGAGCTCTCAAGCCAAGATGTGGTATCTCTACTAACTTTCCTGGGAGGTTTAGCTACAACTCCTTCATATTCTTCATCCTCTAGATCAATGTGAACTGTTGGCTGCTCCTATATGACTATATTTGAGAAGTCCAACCTTCTTCTTACGTTCTTTGTTGATCGGCTACCCTTTACACCCTCTTGAGGCTAACTTATACCCTTCATCTTTGGTTGTGCTCTAGAAGAAGAGCGAAGTGATGAATTTATTATTGGTAGCTTTGCTATTGGAATGGATTTCTTCCTCTTGAGTACTAAGAAAACCTTGTTGTGTTCAATGACTTGGCATGTTCTTTCTTCCACCAATATTTTTTCTTTATTGGACTAGTTGATATGTGGAGGAGGCTATTGCTCAATTTTTTTTCAAGTGTACATTGGGAGAAGTACATCCCCATCATCATCTGATAGTCCTTTAATATCCTCTAACATGCAATCTTTCATTTGATGGAGAGTGATTCTACTATAAGTATGCCTCTGTACCTCGAACTCATCTCTTTACTTGGCCTAAGAATCTTCAAGTGTAGACACATGAGCATAGTTCTTCTCAAGTTGGGATGTGAAGACACCATGAGGGTCATATGATCATATCTTGCTATATGGCTTGAGACCAAGTTTATCCAACTCATCACCCATGGACTTGGCATCCGTCATTGATCTACAACTATAAATTCCCAACTAAGATGGAAAATTTAGGGCATGATTCTTTCAATTTCATAAGAAAGAGTGGACATCATATACTTTTCCTTAGGAATTCCATGAAAACCATTTCATTTGATGGGTACCTCGGTAACATGAATGGAGCACTGGAGAAGCCATAGAATCTGATGTAGGTGAAGGTAGGAAACTATATGAACCAATCTTCCCACTCCGCCATTGTTACCCTAACAGTTGATGAAATATGTACATGCAACTCATTATCTAGGTCTCGCATTGTATACATCAGGAAAGCCTCATTTACCCTCTTGTAATGATGTGATACTTCTGTGAATTCCAACTGAGGGTAGTAATTGTAGATGTGCTATACATTTAGAGACCCCATAGTATTCAACCTTTTGAATTTACCCTAGAAGGCCACTAGATAGACAAGGTAGGAGATCATGTGGAACTCATGAATTTGGAAGTATTCAATTATTTGTTGATGGAGGCTATCACTGATTAAGGTTGACCAATCATATAATTATTTTTTCTTCATGATATGAGGTATAACATAGAACATCCAGGGTTGGAATTTTGTACCATCTTCTTGAACAGTGATCCTATTGAGTCGGGTGATCATTATAGCAATTTCATCCTTGAATTCCCCTCGCCCAATGTTCCTTGGGAAAGTTTTATGTTTTTCTTTCATCCAATTCTATGCAACCTTCTTGTTGTATTTATCCTTATGCATGTCCCATACCCTTTCACATTATTCCTTGGAGATAGTTACACTTTCAAGCCACAGTGGTATTGAGAAGCAATTTTCAATCATGTTTTGTTTCAAGCTGCAAATCACTCTACCATCTACCAACTAAATCTCTCGAGTCACCAGATTGTAGTGCTTGATGCAAGCAATTACAAATTACAGACTCTACATTGAAATAAGAATGGATGCTGCTGGAAGTAGTCCAGAGTGACCAAGGTGCCTGACTGCAACGTTGCTTACATTTGCCAATGCATGCAAGTTGAATACTAGTTTGATATGGTGCAAGTCAGTCTCAGGTGTTTTGATGAAGTTGTGATATAGTGTTGATTTGGTCTTGAACTCGAGGGGAGTATACTCCATATTTAAAACCTTGAAGATTGATTGTAAACTCACCTATATTTAGACAAGTTTTGCACACTTTATAAATTTAGCTTACTGGTTTTTCTTCTTCAAATGGATGATTTTTTTCAAAATTGTTCTGAGATATGGGTCTTCTTTAGAATTTCGTTACAAGAAGACCCAAATTGTCCATTTTTGAAAATTTTAAGTTTTGACTAAAAAAGTAGCAAGACCTAATTTCTTCATATTTTCTTGAAAAAAGTTGACATCTGGGTTGTGTTCAAAAGTACATTTTGGATTAACCCTATTGATCAGATTTTGAGAATACTCAAGGTTGTTTGAAAAAGCAGCAAACCCTAGAATCTAAATTTTTTTTTCTTGAAAAAGTTGTCACCTGGGTTTTGTTCAGAAGTATGTTTTAGAAGGACTCAAATGATCAAATATTGAAATTTTTTGATGATTCCTTGGACATGCTTGAAAAAAGAAGCTGCTGCAACTTAAAAAAATTCTGCAAAATTGTTTAGAATCATGAGCTAAGATGACCTAGATCACTAAAAATTGAAAACCTTGACCTCTAGAAAATTGATGCTCTAGATGAAAAAGCATGAAAAATCAAGCTCCTTTGTGTGCTGGTTTGAAATTTATGAAGAACTTTGAAAAATCAGCAAGCTAAAGCCTTTGAATTCTGAAGTGAAGAATTTTTTATGCTTCCTCTTCTCTTCCTTGGACGCCACCTGTAAAAGTTATGAGAAATGAATGGTGAAGGAATATTAAATAAGCTTAGGCTTTGAGAAAATCTGCTTTCTTTTTCTTTAAACCCTTCATTGAGCTTATGCATTGAATGTGGACGTTTTATCTTCCTCTTGAAATTTGAAAAATTGAAAAATTTGGCCATGACATGGCTTCTTGGGCACCCTTCTTGGTTGGAGGCACCTATCTTCCTGAAACATAGTCATTTTTCTGACAATTTCAACGTTTTCTTGACTTTGAACCCCAGTTTGAATTTGATTTCTAGCTTCTAGATTGATCCTATAGACGAGCTGAATGATTCATCACAGAGCTTGATCGAATCTGGTGAGATTGTTCTGGAGGCAACTTTGGCTAAAAACTTCATTTTGACCTTCAAAATCATGGGCACATATCTCCTCCTGGGGTGCACAACTTTCCCAGTGTTAGCCATTTTTGACATTCTTCATTCTCTTTATGTTTTTTGACCTTTTGAAGAATTTGTGATGCTAGGAGCTAGATTGATCCGATCAGTTGACTGTCAGATTCACTAGATAGCTAAGAAGCTTTTGAGGGGGGTCTCCTGGAAGTTGCATCTCTTGAAATTTCAATTTTTGGGGTCAAAAGCTTGGGTGCCCTTCTTGGATGGGGCTGCCCAACTCCTCTAGAGTTAGTTTATTTTCTATTTTTTTCACCTTCCTTTTGACTTATGTCATTTTTCTCACGTTTCTTGCTTTGTTCTGCCTTCGATATCTGATGACTGCTAACTTCGATGAACGCGTTGATGATTGCATTGGAGAGTTGCTTCAAAACTAAAGAAGTCATGTTGGAGGCTTTGTTTGCGAATTCATCTATTTAGGCCCTCAAAAGCTTAGGTGTCTATCTTCTTCTGGGGTGCCCACCATTACCAGACTTAACCATTTTTGCTTGATTTTCATTCTTGAAACTTGAACCTTCATGTTATACCATCTGTTTGATCTAGATTTTCCAGTGATTAATAAGTCTGATGATCTGACGAAGACATCCACTATGAAGCTAACATAATCCTGAAGAGATTGAGCACATTTACAAACCCTAATTGCTAGATTAGGTCTTTCAAAAGGCTGGGCACCCCTGGCCACCTGGGGCACCTAGAGTTCCCAGGGTTAGATTATTTTCTAATATTTTCATGGTTTGCATTTTGTCTCTTGGTTGAGATCTCTCTATTTGACCTCAAATTTTGGATGATTGGTTGATCTGATGACTGCGCTACCAAATACACTATAGAGCTGAGAAGAATCTGAGCAACATTGTTTGGGATCATAAACCCTAATTTCATCATTTGATTCCTTGAAAATTTGGGCACCTATCTCCTTCCTGGGCACCCATAGCTTCCAGACTTAGTTTTTATTCTGCAAATTTCAACTTCTTCCTTTGTTTGACATGCTTGCCTTTTCCTTGCTCACTAGAGATGAAAATTTTTCTAAGGCATGAGGGTTTGGGCACTTAGACTGAGCTGGGATGCCTGGAGTCTCCAGTGTTAGCCAAAGTTTTGCATTTTCCAACTTTCACAAGTTATTTTCTTCATTCTTCAATCTACACACATGTCTAGTGTTTGAATGTTTGAATCTGACACTTGGTAGTTGACTGGCCTCTATTAATGAATTTGGAGCTCCTGAAATGCTTTCTAAAATTAAAAAAAAGCAGAATAGACCCACTAGGAAAAAACTAATTGTTTTGTGATTCTGATTGCACCAACTAGATGAGGAAGTATTTTCAACCAATCAAAATTAGTTTGAAACCTAATAGCCAAAATTTCTATTTTTAGAAAATTTTGCTAGCATCCATTTCAAAAGAAACCTAGAAAAACCCAAAAAAGGTTAATTTTTAGAAAGCTTCTAAAAATAGCAATTTTCTTAAGATTTAGGGCCAAAAAATTGAGATCTGGGTTTTGTAGACTTGGTCGTTCTGAGCAGACCCAGGTCATTAGATTTTGAAATTTTCAAGTTTTTGCCTCGCATCCAAGACATGCAAACCCAAATTTTGACCTTTTTGAAAAATTTAACAAGACGTTTACTCATTTCTTCAAAATGCCTAAGTGTAGCAAAATTTTTAATTTGGGGTACAACAGTATGTCAATGGCATGAAAGGTTATGGCATTATGTATACCACCTCCAATGAATTTTAGTTGGTTGGGTACATAGACAATGATTGGGTAGGAAATATAGATGATAGGAAGAGCACATCAGGATATTTGTTCCACATGGGTTTAGGAGCAATATCATGGGCATTAAAGAAGTGATCCATAGTTTCTCTCTCCATAGCTGAAGTGGAGTACATAGCAGTAAATGCAACAACATGCCAAGCTATTTGGCTTAGAAGAATCCTTGCAGATTTGAATGAGCAGCAAGAAGATAGTACAACCATATTTTGTGACAATGTGTCTTCTATTGCCTTGACTAAGAGTCATGTTTTTCATGGATGAAGCAAGCATATTGAAATCTGCTACCATTTCATAAGAGAGTTGGTGGAGCATGGAGAGATTAAATTTTAGTACTATAGATTTGAGCAACAACTCGTTGATATTTTCACAAAGGCATTACCAAAAGACTTTGAACACCTAAGAGATAGGCTTGGTATGAAGGAATGCGTTGAAACTTTAGTTCTAGAAACCTCAGAAAATTGTCGATGCATTGGAACCTCAGTTCTGAAAACTCAGAAAAGCACCATAAATCATAATAGGTGCAAACAAGTTTACTCCGGTTCTCCGAAACCTTTGCTCTATTGAGCTGAAACTTTTGAAGAGTGATGAAAAATAAAAACTTTTGCACTGAAAACTTTGCTCCAAAAATTTTAAATGACGATGAAAAGCAAAAAGGCTCAAGATTAAGGGGGAGTGTTAGAATTTGTAATCTTGAGCAGGAATGGGAAAATGCATTAAATACCTAGTCAAAAGAGATTTTTTTTTGGATCCTTCCCCCCATTTTCCCTGTCAAATATTTGGTGTCCTAATTAATGTGTTTCTGGCAATGAATTTAATTCTAGTAGTTGAGTTTGAATTTTGAGCAGGTATTTTTGGAAAGGAAACAAATAAAAAACATGGGAATATTTTTTGATTGTAGAAGAATGTAGAACAAATGACAACAAGAAGGGAATGTTCAGGAGAACCTGCAGTAATAGAATACTTTGATAGAGAGCAATGCTCCAGTGCTCCGGAATATCACCAAAACAAAACAACACACAGAAAGCTCCAAGTGTGCTAAAATATGCGGTATTGTTATATGAAGGGAATACAGAGTCATAGCTCTGAGTTTTTTATGTAATCATTTTGAATGTAATTTGTTTGTGAATGAATGAAATACAAATTATACTTTGCCTCCTTTTTCTTGTTGTCTCCTTTGATCTTTGTTGTATATGTGTTTTCATCTTTTCCCACTTCAGTTGGGTTCTTTTCCCAACACTCCTCTTGTTCTGGCTAAAGAATCATAGAGCACAAAAGCATAGTGAATCAGATTAGAGCTTCTGACCTTGCATTCCCTAGATAAAAGGTTATGGATGAATCTAGGTTGTTTTCTTCTAAGTATCTTAGAGAATCACTAACAACAAATAATATCTTATGCAACGAGAAAATTACTAAAGAGGTCAGTAATATTATTATCTTTAAAGATTGTTTTCTAAATCAATTATGCAAATTTTTAATCAATGACTTGGATCACATTCAGTAATCTATTATCAGAAACATTAGAATGTGATCCAAAATATAGTTTCAAAATATACACAATTAATTTCAAAAGTAATCTTCTAATACAAACTACTATTTGATTTTTACCTAATTGTAAATTTGTGTAAAATATATTTTTCAGATTGAAAATGTATTGGAGTATTCTTGGCACCTGATTATCTCCATCTTAGAGGCAAGGAGCTACATTGATGCTTATGACAATAATCAAGCAAGGCTTAGAAAAACCCCATTCAAGTAGGTTTAGAAATATTTACCTTGCCTTGTATTATGAAATTTCCTTGTGTCATTTTTTTTTTAATTTCATAGGATGTCATACGTTAATAATACTTGTTGAATGGAATTGGCTAAATTATACTTCAACATTGAATAGTCTTTACATCAGAGGGAATTGAAACTTCTCTCAAGGTGGGTGATTTATAAACCTATTAATTTTTTAAAATTTTTAATGACATGAAAATTTAATTAAATTGTAACTATGATTGCTATATGTTGTATGCGATAGTTGGTGGAAAAAAAGCACATGACAAAAATAGAATTTTCCCAACAAAGGATAGTAGAGACATATTTTTCTGTTGCCGTATTTGAGCTAGAGTATTCATCATGTAGAATTTCCTTCACCAAAATTGGTTCCTTGAAATTGGTCATGGATGATATTTACGACACCTATGGAATGATAAAAGAGCTTATAATTTTTAGAGAAGCAATAAAGAGGTAATTTATTAAATCCTAGTTTGATACTTCTCTTGAAACCGATTTTACTAAAGCTTTTTACTATGTTCAAATGGGATACCTCCTTGGTAGACGAGCTTCTAGACTCTATGAAAATAATCTTCAAAGTGTGGTATGAAGTAGTCAATGAAATAAGTATGGAGGTGACAAAGCAATAGGGGTGTGACATGCTCCATCACATCAAAAAAAATGTATGCAATTGAATTGTTATAAATATAAAGTAATCACATTGTAAATTCCCATATTATTCAAAATTATTTTTTGTAGGAGTGTTTTTTCATGTATGCACATTACTTGTTTGTGGTATAGTGGGACAAGTACATCGACACTAATATGCAAGAAAGAGAGTGGGAAAAATCTGGGTACATAAGGGAGAGGGGCCGATGATGGATAGGGCTATGTTGTGTGAATGGTCCACATTTGTAGGGTCCATGTTGGCAATTTTTTTTTCCCCAAATCTATAAGAGTCCACATGTCAACCCGAAACAATCATTGTGGAGGAAATTTGCACACACTTTCCAATGTTTTCAGACTGCTTTTCAAGATCCAGATTTTCCAAGGTCAAAATTGGTGTCGACCAATGTTGGACACTTGTTACTTCCTCCATGGTTTCTCACCACGCCAAACTACGTCACTTAACTCCCATTTTTTGTGCATGAACTACCCAACATTCCTCTGTCATCAACCTTTTCCCTACCACCTCGGTATGTGTTTTATTTATTATGTGTTGCTTTAGCTTCATGACTACGCCATTCATGCTATCATTCTACACTTTAAGTTGTTTCTTGCAGGACCAGTGTTGGTTCGATTCAAGGCCAATGATGGTGAGGCTATGAACGAGTGTAGGTGATACCTATTTTGTTGTTTCTATGTTTTTCAACATCACCATTGCCAAAAGGAAAAATATTTAACTTTTGTTAAGGTAGGTGAGGTTGTGTTCCAACTGCACAAGGGAAATATCTATCCATATCAATATTTTTTTTGAATTTACTTGCATGTTTTTTCTATAATTAGCTTCTAAAACAATTTATGATATGCTTGACTCTTGAAGGTTTCTTGCAGCTATATTATGGCCATCTCTATGTGCATACAAATGTATACACACACACACATATATATATGTGTGTGTGTGTGTATACATTTATATACACACACAAATGCTCAAGAAATGTATATTGTGGTAATATTGTGCCTATATTATGGCTGACTATGTGTATATGTGTGTATATACATATACACATAATCAGCCATAATTTAGGCTCATCTTTTCATTTATGTACCTCTTCAATTTATATAAGTATACTAACAGTATTTGAGGTTATTATACACTTCATTGTTAAGGGTTTCTTGTAGCTATAGTATGGTTAGTTGTGTATATATACATGCACATATAAACAAACACACATATATGTATATATGTGTGTGTGTGTGTATACACATGGTTGGTCAAAAAATAACCAAAATGCATACTACATTATTTATAAACAATGCATGCAACTCTCCCTGTTAAGGGTATTATGGACCTATCTTTTGGCTGATTATGTGTATATATATATACATAGCATTTATGGGTTTCATAAGGTGGACTCTTAAGGGTTTCATGCACCTATCATTTTTTCAATTGTCCTTTGGTACCATGAAGCCCTCACACAACATTACCCGCTCCCCCATCATCCTCTCAGCCTTGTCCATAGTAGACTCAAAATTTTCTTATCATTTTACATGCATTTATAGGATTTTTATCCTAATTTGGTAATCATTTTAGTTATCTTAATTTACATAACATATTAATAATAAAAAAAACATATTAATATTATAAATAACATATTAATATTATAAATGACATTATATTATAAATAAATAGACATATCTACATGGAATACATACATACATACATGCATTATATTATTTAACATATGTATGCATATACATACATACATATGGTATTCATACGTAACATACATACATACATTATATTAGTATCATGTATGTATGCATGCATGCCATGTAGGATAGATAGTATGCAATGTTCAATTGTATCATTCCACCTATCATCCTTACTTTACAACTACTTTAAGAATGTTTGATTAGCTATGCCACTTTCAGACACATAGACATTCTCAGCCA
The DNA here is from genome assembly GCA_007258455.2 of Sequoia sempervirens. Lineage (NCBI taxonomy): Eukaryota > Viridiplantae > Streptophyta > Pinopsida > Cupressales > Cupressaceae > Sequoia > Sequoia sempervirens. Next base: position 408,684,959 of record VDFB02000015.1, read on the forward strand.
AAAGATAGATGTATGACACCCTCAACTATGTGTTGGAGTTAAAATGACACTGAGAGGGGGGGGGGTGAATCAGTGTTTTAACAGATTTGACCAATTTTCAAAAATTCAAAAACCATAGCTTAGATTTGATCTTAGTATACTCTAATTAATGCATTCATGAGTTGAATGTAATCATTCATAAACTGAATTGAGAAAAGTAAAAACCAAACAGTGAACTGAAATAACAACAACATAGTAAAGTAGAGAGAACTCAGAAGAACAGGGAGACTTAAGATTTTACTGAGTGGAAAACCCTCTTGGGTTATAAAAACCACTCCTGAAATGCCTTCCAGGCTTAGTCTTTAAACAAATGTTCACAATGCCTTATAGGCTGATTTTTGAGCACCCACTGAAGGAGCACCAACCCCTCATTTAGAGATATCTATCTCAAGGAGTACCAACCCCTTATTTAGAGAAACCAATCTCAAGGAGCACCAACCCCTTACTCATATTTCATAATTACAATAATAATATTAGAGGATCACTCTGTTTTCAAGTAAGCTCAAGAAACTCAACACTCTTATTTACCTCATACTCTAAGAATCCAACTCTGTATTACAGAGTTTTTCAATACATCTCTCGATACGGCCAAAATAACTATCTCTCAGAATTATTGGCCAGCAGCTCCTCCACTATTTTCAACACTAGTTTTTATATACATTTCAAGTATGTCTATCATTTAGAAAAATCTTTAGAGAATGCATTTTTCACAAGAATATGAAACTCACTTGCCAATTTTAGAATCTAAAGCTGCATAATGACAATTTGTAGATGATGGAAAAAAATCAAGAGTAATGCCTGTCCAGAGGGCTGCAAATAATCCGTTATTTAAAAACCACAACTGCCCACAAGCTGAGAACCATAACCTCCCAATTCTCAGAGAATATTCAACCATGTAACCACTCTGAGATTCGACGCCAATGAATGATGTCAGCCTGCAACTGTACAAGGAATTTCACATGTCGGCCTTAGAGACAAAGTTTGTTAATCATTTGGCAAGACATCTAGATAGTCCTGCCGAAGGCAATTAAATCACCAGACATTCCCTTTAGATATCTCTTTTGCCATGACCTTCTACCATTAGGGAGAAACCACAGTGAAGATCTTTATGTTTCCCTGAGATCACATTTCTGTTAAATTTGTTTCAGTCACTGAGACACAAGAGTCTTTCTCACCGAGATGTCCTTTTTTTCCATTCACTATCACTATAGACTTTTGATATCAGAGAGACATCTTGTAGACATGTCTTTTTTTTACCGAAAGTCATTCTGAGTCACTGTGACATCCTGCTATTAGGGAGATGTTATGTAGATTGCCCCACGTTTCACCGAAAGTCCACATGATACACATTGGTCACTGTGACACATGGTTTTTCTTTTCGACGAGCCTTCTATCTTATGAGTGTCACTGTAACTTCAAACCATTGGGGAGACATATTGTAGATCATTCCATGTCATACCAAAACACCCCGAATTCATCTCAGATCACCAAGAAAGAACAAATCTCACACCAATAAAGTCCTTTTGAATTCCATCGACGAAACATATCAAAGTTGGGGAGACCTCTTGTAGAGCACACCATGTCTTTCCAAAAGTCTTCATCCACTTGTGTGTCACTGAGACAAGTCAAATCTAATATCGACAAAATCCCCCATTGTGCTCCATCAGCGAGACCAAAGGTCACTCGCCGAAACATTATCAACCTCTCACCGAAAGCCATTCATTTGACTTTGTCGCCAAGACTTGACGGGTTCGCTGAGACACTACATCAAAACTCATGAGTCTTTCCAAAATCCCACGTGATCATTCCTGTTCATCGAGACAACTCAATGCTTATGCCGACAAGGTCCATATGTATTCCATCGGTGAGACCCATAGGGTTCGCTATGACATTATACCGAAGAAAAACTATTTCCAATAAGACCTTTTTGTGCATGGTCGGTGAGACAAACAATCTTCAGTGAGACAATATACCGAATACAACACTCTTGCCGAAAGACTTCCACATGCATTAGTTGGGGAGACATCACCATTTTTGCTATGACCCTTCATTGAAGCCTTAAACTCTTGCCGATATGTTCCCATTCAACCTCCGATTGGTGAGACAAATCAATTTCGCTGTGACCACATATTGACGGTATAGCTTATGCCGATATAATCCTTTTCTATCACTGAAACAAAAGATAATGTCACGCCGATAGATTCCTAGAGATGGATCCTGATTGCTGTGACATAAAATAAGTCTTTCCGATATGATCTTTCAATGGAGGTCAGTGTGACATACCAATTTCGCTAAGACATCATATCGATGCTACAACTCTGGCCGATATGAACTTTCTTGTGCCAGTCTCCAAGACACAAAGTGCTTGATGAAAGAACATGCCGATAGGGATTACTTATGCCGATGACCCTGCTTATGTATTAGTCGGTGAGACCCAAATCATTCGCTAAGATCTCTCAGTGGTGAACAAACCTCATGCTGATAGACTTTTATTCTGTTGCCAAGACCACGATCAATGTCACACCGAAAGCTGCCTATATGTAAAATCAAATTGTTATGACATCAAAAACATCTTTTCGATAGGCAATGCAGATGTTTATTAGAGAAATGGATCGGGAAGACCCAAGAATTCTCACGCTGATATGTTTTTTCTTGTACAAATAAGATAACTAGAGACTGCATGAAGCTCAAACTGATCAGTACCATAAGATATTAAAATTCTAAATGTAAGCAGTCCACTGAATTCCAAGACAAGTAAACCATATAGACAAAGCTATACCAAGATAAAGAATGAGAAACCAATTTGAAACTGTCAACAAGTAGAATTAATAGAAAGGGATTTTGACATCAAGGATAAACCATATGATCACAAATGAGAACCAACAAACTCCCCCTTTGTCCTTGATGGCAAAACAAAAATGATTCTCCCCCTTTTTGCCTCAATGAAAAAGGATAGAAGAGAAGAATGTGCAATGCTAGAATTTGAGCACAAACAACCAACCTCTTCTCAGCACAAGTAACCTTAGTCATGGTCCATGACAATACATAGCAAAGAGAAATGATACTGGTTATTCTTCTTCAATCGACATTTATCATTTTACTCCTTTCATACACAAAATATAACTTGAAAGCATGTATACAGTATAATCCATCGTCAATCTATTCTTGTACACCCATCCTCAGACTATTTGAGAACATCTATTACCACACCAAGAACGATGAAAAAATACCAAAGATAATTAATCTCAGCCCTCACACAACACCGAATAATATCATCACAAAAATAACTTATAACATCAACCATGTTTTTCAATCATTGTTCTCCAAAGATAAATACATCGACATCACTTCAGAACAAAGGCTTTCTTAATTTTGATATATTGAGGAACTCATCTATTTGTCTCCACACCACTCAAAGATGTCATAAGGACATACCATTATTTCCAAAACCCAAGCATCCAAAAGGTTCATTTAAAAAAAAATTGCATTGTCATTCCAAAAACTTCTAAAAACTATCAACCACTAGACCAAGCAAAAATATTCCTTAATGCAGAGATTTATCCATTACCTTTCAAATCGGATGATTGCCTTTGTCAGAAATAATGAAAGGTTAAGGAATTTAAACCACAAAGCTTCAGCTCCAATCAATGATTGTCAATATCAGAGTCACAAACCTGAACAAGTAGTCATGACTCACTATCATATAACTCCTCAAATAAATATTACTTTTGATCCATGACAATTCTGCTCAAACAACCTTCCGCTATACTCCTCTCTATGGATCTATGATATACTCCTCTTCACAAACTATGTCTTCTTGCACCAAATCTGCATGAACTCCTTCGCAAATATGATCCAAACTGTGCACAATCTCTTTTTACAAAACTGATCATAATCATTCATAATCTTTTTCATACAGAGGAACACTCTACTTCAGATATAGCAGTTATTCCATTACTCCACAAAGAAAAAAACTTCGTTCTAAAGATATAGCTTTTTACACACAACACACCTTATTCCACCAAAAACAAATGCAAGATGCCATACCTCATTCTAGACTCCATAGGGGTAAAATATATTACCATAACAGACTCCCCTTGAGTCTTTGCATCTTCTCAAGACCTGGAAGGCTGTTATCATGGAATCTAGCAGCGCTCGTTCCATGTATAACCCCCCTACGAAACTTGTCCATTTCCTAGGATTCGTGAAGTTCAAGTACACATAATGGAGTGATTTTCAAGCCACCTCGAAATGCGTTCCCAAGTATCAAATAGTCAATTTGAGCATTCCCCCTTGTTCGCCTCGCAAAGACCTTCGAAATGAGATCTTTTGTGACGTTTCACTGTTCGTACTTTGCAAATTGCAAAAAATGCAGTAGCACTGAAAAAGTGCGCTCCTGCAGGGAAATTCCAAAAATTTGACTAAGTCTGGAAATGTAATGGTGCTAAAATTTAGCACCCTTACATGCAGTGAATTTCCAAAAAATGTAAGGGTGCTGAATTTTAGCGCCATTACATTTTCTTTCGACACTTAAACTTTTTTCATGCCTCTGGCACGTTTCTTCACGTTTTCGTGTTTTTCGTCAATCGTGCCACTTTTCATGCCTAAATTTATTGCACAACTTGAGTTAGGTTTTTAATTTTCATTTGCAATTAAGTGAATGAGTTCACCATTTTATTGTTTGCTTTTCATTTTGTCCTCTTTTCATTTGGTTTTGTCTTTTCATTTGTATATGTCCATGATTAGCATACGCGTTTTTGTTTCTTACATTCACGTCTTTCATTATATTCATTTTTGTTCTTTCCATTCACGTCCTCCATTATCTTTCATACGCATTTCTTTCTACCTTTCTCCTCTGTGCGCATTATCATTTGATAACTTCTATCTACCCGCCATGTTCATGTTGAGATATCTTTGTCAAAAGTTCTTCATTCATTTTGGTAAACATTGGAAAGATTCGCCATTGTGAAAAAGAATTCCTTTGACCTTTGAATGAAAATGTAATAGGATGGAAATGATTTCAAAAGCTTTCAAAGTTAACCAAACATTGCCTTTGCTAAAGCTCAAGTGCCTTAACCATTCCTCACTGCATTTACATCTTCAAAAAATTGCCAAAATTGCAAAAGCGCTAAAATTAAGCGCCATGACATTTCAAAGTTAACCAAAATTTCCTAACACTGAAAAGTGTAAGGGCGCTAAAATTTAGCGCCCTTACACCAAAAGCAATTTTTCTCAGAATGTAAGGGCGCTGAATTTTAGCGCCCTTACACTTTTTTTTTCAGTCTTTTCCTAGATCTTTCCAAATGAACTTCATTTTTGACCAGTGCATTCTTGAGCTTCATTTTTCCGCATTCGTGCATCATTTTGAGTGCTTCACCATCCGCTCCATGCTTTTCCGCCCTCATGCTCATTTCACGCTTTCCTATGTCCCCTAACAATTGGTGTTTGTTCTGGCTAGATGGATTGCAGTCTCCTCTCAGAGATCGTCAAGACAAGAGTGCTCAGTGTTCCAGTTTCTTTTGATGACTGCTACGAAGCCTCCTTCTTCTTCGAAAGCAAAAAGCAAGATGAAGTACAAATATCAAGGCGTTTATCGGCCAACTATGGTGCTTTCAAAAGTTGAAGAAATAAAGGATACAGAAGTTGGCCATCAAGACTTGGTTGACTTCACAAAGTTGACAGAGACGAAGCCTCTCCCTGATTCAATGAGGGCAATCGTACACAACAATCTCCACTTGGTGGTGATATTCCCCACAGCTGCGCACAATACTGAGTTTGTTCTTCAAGTTGCGTCTCCTTACATATGAGAAAGCAGAAGTTTGATCGACTCTTTCGGGCACGAGATCCTGAGACTCGACCCCGATTTCTTTGACATCATCTTCAAGGTTCCTCACATGGAGAAATATATTGACATTTCTATATCAAAAGCATAGGAGATCTTTGATGCTAATCCCAATAAAGCCAAACAGTTGATAAATACTCAATGGTTCAAAAAGCCTAGATCGTCTGTTTCTAGATGGCCGAAAGGACTCCTGAGAAGTGACTTCAAAGATGACGTCAAGGATATGATCACATTTCTGAGCAGAGTGAAGGGTTTGCCGGAATCATCCACCTTTCACGATTGGATGTATGAGTACATCAGGATCATAAGGAGGCAGAAGGTGCATATTGACTGGGGTAAACAAATTAGTGATGAGATGCACGAGCAGTTGATTAATGCTCCTTCTACATTGAAGTTCTACATGACTTCTTACCTGGTGTACGCAGCAGCTGTGATGAGACAATTCCCAGGTCTATCTACAAAGGGGAATCAAATGATGGTACCTGTGTACAGATATTTCTATCAGTTGGAGCTAAAGGAGAGCTTTCATCATTTCAGATGGGTCACTGATGCTTTCTTTGCGCCCTTACTCTTCAACTTTGATCCAACTTTGGAAAGAAGAAGAGTGTCTGATGAGGCTTATAAGGTGGTAAGTAAAGTTGGATGTATTTTTCTCCAATTCCCAATGTTTACTTACTTAAGAGTAGGTTGTTACACCGGTTGTCCCTACATGCTACCACGTTATCCTTCGGATAAGTGGGTCCTCATGGAAACATGCAGACAACTGATGTTAGTACAGAAAGAACGAAGAAGCAACCACAAGCATGGATTCAAGTTCCCACTGACCATCGACAGATTTACTATTCAAACTGCACAAAAAGCTAAGTCTGTCTATGCTGACATGCAGATCATGACCATCAAAACCTACAGGTATAGGTTTGATTTTGACTACCGAGATGTCAGAAAGAAGTTGCAAAAAGGTCACCAACACAGGAATCATTTTGAAGACATCTGGGCGGATTGCAGAGATGAAGAAGCCATTCGCAAAATGGACTATTGCAGATTGACAGTTCAACAAATCAGAGATCTTGGTATCGCTGACCTACCAGAGGATTTTGAGGATCCAGGTGATATCATGAACGCTGTCTATGATGAGCAAGACATTGCTAAGAGGCTATTGCCTGCAATACAGTGGTCTAGAAAATAGGTCACCAGCATGAGAGAAAGGCTGAGACCAATCTTAGCCAACACAGAAGAATGGTTACACAAACATGTTCATACAATGAAAAGTTTCAGGACAGACTCAGAAGGAGAAGAGTCCGAGGCAGAAGCACGCCAACAACAAGAACTCTGCGACAAAAACAAATCAGCAGCCGTTCCCACTTCTTCACAGAGAGGCCCTAGGATCAAGTTCACTGTTGGTAAGAAAGATACCCAGGCTATCCAAGAGACAGAAAAGACGGAATCTAATCCATCTCGCTCTAAGGGTAAAAAGCCCATCTTAGAGGAAATAGATTCCGATGAAGAAGATACTTCAAGTGACCAATCCGTTGAAGATGAAGATTCAGCAGAAGAAGACTCCGATGCCGAAGAGGTTTCTGAAAGCGGGCAAGTGTCTGATGAAGATTCTGAAGAAGGATCTGAAGGTGACTTCGAAGGTGAGCCAGATTCGGAGAGACAAGAGGGTGATCAACAGGAACCTGAGCATGATGAAGAAATAACTATTTCTCCTCCTAAGAATGTAGTTGAGGAAATCCACAGAACATCATCGCCCGTGACTTCAAACGTTCCTCATACCCCTCTTGAGTCAAGAACTCCTCCACCTCCTATTCCCTCGTCACCTATTCCTACCACAAGCATTCGTGCAGCCGAGATATCCCCTATCCCTGCAGCACCAACCCAACTTGATACTCCTTCAGTAACAAGCATCCATATGGTTGATATACTATCAAGCCCACTATCGTCCATTCCTAGCTTGTCTTCACCAACGTATGATATCACTTCTGAGAATGAATTCAATCGTTTCATGAATGAGTCAATGCGTGATCATCTCAATGTGTCAACTACATGAGCACTGATGACAAACACTTCTCCAATTGTCACGATACCAATGGTGAGTTCAGATGTGACAATAACTTCAGAGGTGGTAATGGTGACTGACTTGACAATAAATCCAGAAGTTCACACTTCTTTTCTTCCTCCTTGGCTAATATCTCAAGTGTCAAAGCGTAAAAAGCAAATGATTTCTCCAGAGGAGCTCGACCTTGAAGAGATAGTTCTTCCAAAGGCCAAAGGGAAGAAGAAGGAAAAAGTATACTCGAGGCTGAATGTTGATAAGTCTGGCCACAAGTATGCTGAAATTGGCATACCTCCGAATCAAGAAGGTGATGTCAATATGGAGGACTACACAGTAACAAAGGTCCACTTAGCAAGGTTACCAACGAAAGTGCAAAAGCCGATGCGCAAGTCACTTTGGATATCTTGGCAGGAAGGCTGGACAAAGTTGAGCAATCTCGTAACTTGTACAAACAGAGGGCGAGAATTATGCCACTGTTGTAAAGAGACTTGCCGGTTCTCCAAGTAATGCACAACCGCTGACAGTGGTAAGTATTGAAGACCCAACTGTCAAGAAAGCTGAGAAATTCGCCTCCAAAGGCAGGGTGTTGTATGACTTTGTTGAAAAGATCATTGAACATGGATCTCAGATAATTTTGGCTATGGATGAGAAAACCACCATGTTGGCCAAGCTCACCACAGAGCTTGATAAAGAAAAGAGCGTACTTTCCCAGGAGCGCAGAGACATGGAAAAATTCCTGTTGTCATGGTCGGAAATGAAACAGGTAAAGCTCAGCAAATTGGTGGAGGTTGGGGTAATTCCCGACAAAGAAAAGTTTGTAGAGGTAAAAGAATCACTGAAACACAGGATTCAAGTGGTTCAATCCTTCATTGAAGATCTTCACCAAGCAGGAAGATGTCGACGCATCGCAACATTCTTGAGAAAAATTATCGAGAGTTGCCTGGTCAACTTCTTGAGGACAATCGTATCTTCCTACCGGCCACAGAAATATCCCTGATCTTCAAGGAAGCCATCACGAATTTGATCGACAGTTCAGACTTCTCAGAAGCTTTGCTGAACATCATTTGTGATACAAGGCTCACATTGGACAACCTGAAGATGCATCTTGATAGATGCAAAAAGGTTCACTCATATGCCATGAGATCGATCACGAGAATTCACACCATTGTGGATTACACCATTGGTCCAGATGAGAAGTTCATACAGGAGACTAGGAGGAAATTTGAAGACTTCCGCACCCAATGCAAAGAGACGTGAAGCGGCCCCCTATTCTCCAGTGTTAGACATTTCTGGTGCATCCCTTTATGCATCTTGTAAATATTTCTTGACATTTTCGAATGTCATTTTGTAAATTGTAATTAAACCAAGTCCAAAGATGTAATATTTTCAAAAAAAATTACACTTTGACTTTGGTCAAAGTTAGGTGAGATTTCCTAAAATCGCTCACCTAACTCTCCCTGATTTTCTCAATCTCTTTCCTTCTTTTGCTCATCCCTCTTTCTATATAATGTGAGGGATTTTCATTGTAATTTATCTTTTAGCCTTTTGCAACGAAGTGCTGCCCTTTTGTAAGAAAACTTGTGAAACTTTGAGTTCATACTTTGTGAATGAGATTCAATCAATAAAGAAAAGGATTGCAAGCCAAACTTTGCGTTGGATTCGATACTTTTGTAAGTTGATTTGATTTGGTAGTGATTAGTTCGAGGAATCTGAAAGACTCGAAGTAGTTGATGTAAACTTTGTGTTACATTTGTTATTTAGATTGCATTGTATTTCTTTTATCATTGGTTGAATGATCTATAAGACTTTGCGCTTATAATCATTCATGCTCTTGCACGTTCTTGTTGGATAATCTACAAGACTTTGTGCTTGTAATTATTCATACTCTTGGATACACTTGTCGAAGGATCTACAAGACTTTGTGCTTGTAATCTTTTGTGCTCATTGATACTTTTGTTGGATGATCTACAAGACTTTGTGCTTGTAATTGTTCATGCTGTTCGAAGAATTGTTGCGTCTAAGAAGACTTTGTGCTTCTAACGTAGCAAATGGTACGTCTACGCAGATCCAACACTGATAAAGCTACAGAATGACTTTGTGCCTTCGTGAGCTTTCCCTTTTTAATTTATTTGTTTGTTGTTAATTACTTCTGGTATCTCTATGCTTCGCTTTGATGAGATAGAGATATTGGCATTACTGCTAGTTGTTCGTTTCAAGTTATCAAGAATTCAGAACTTCCAACACGTGAAGCATTGTAAACATCTTCTCTGAAAAAAGAGAGAAGGATGAATGTAACACACCCCCCCCACTCCGTGAATTTCATGTACATTTTGTAATTACTTGTGTGATTTACTATTGTTTCTCTTAGCAGTAAGAAGGGTGCCTCCTCTTTCCGAGAGGAGAGATTCATATCTCACATAGCTGTGGCTGAAGTCCAAGTTGTGTAATCTATCGAAAGTTGATTACATAATTTTCACCCAACAGTTTTTTGGCGACTCTGCTGGGGAACCTACATACGCAATCTGAGCCTCACGCTTCGGATTGAAGTAGATAAGTTTCCTTTTTCTTGCTGTTCTTTTGTATATTGTTAACTCTGTAAGACCCTTTGTATTCAGATCTACATTCTGGCGGACCAAATATATACAAGAGGATTGAGGGCTCAAGGAATAACAGATCCACTCTTTGAAGAGTTGTTGCAATGTGACTTTCCATTTACTCTTCCACGAGCAAGGTCACCATTGCAGCGGGCTATAAGCTTCCCTCCACGTAGCCAAAGATCTCCAATCCCAAGTGTTTGGTCAGTTTATCGCAGATGTCCTGTTCAAGCATCCGTTGTGCAACTAGTCATGGCCGCACCACCTGCAGGACCATGGGGAAATGCTTTTGGTCCCCTCCGTTTGACTCCACCTTTACACGAACTTCCTCATGTATCCAGGAAGCATCTTCCAAAATTTCAAGGTGATGGAAAACAACACCCCGATGAGCACATATCCGCATTCTACATAGTATGCGGCATTCTTGGCATTGAGCACGAAGATGTTTCTGTAAGATTGTTCATTGAATCCCTTCAAGGGATTGCAGCTGAATGGTTCTTTACTCTTCCCAATGCTTCCGTCACCAATTGGGCCACTCTTTGCACTAAATTTGAAGAAAGGTTTAAGCCTGCTGAAGACTCACATGCTCTATTGGCGCAACTCACCACCATGCGTAAAGAAGCTCACGAGCCTATGCACGAGTTTGTGGTGAAGTTCAATAAGTTGGTGACGTGGATCCCCAATGATGCAAAACCAACGGATCACAACCTGAAATGCTTCTTCATCAACACCCAATTACCTAAGGTAAGTTTCTACTTGCGTAGGGAAAATCTTGTTAACATTGCAGCAGCTCAGCAATTGGCTACCAGTCTGGAGGACAACATGATCCTTGCTGGAGAAATCAGGATGGGGACTAACGGAAATAAAAGGATGCAAGCCTCAGGATCTTCAGCATCCAATGCTAGTACTTCCACTGCTAGCTCAAATTTCACAAATCCCATGGTCCAAAGGCTGGCAAATGAAGTTCTGTCTCTCAAGAAGCAAGTGTCAAACAACAACAATGGTAACAACTACAAAGACGTCCCTAGGAGGAATTTTCCTAACTATGCTGGCAACAAAAATCAGAATCATCTCCCAGCACCCCTAGGATGTCTTGCTCTTGAAGCCCCGCCTGCTAACAATGCCGCTGGGTACTATGAGACTGAACAAGATGATTATGCTCAGCCCGAATATCCTGAAGAAGAAAATGTCGATCTCTTCCAAGAAGAAGAAGCTGAATCGGCTGGCGACTCCAAGATCAACTATTTGCAAATGATGGAAGAAGAAGAAGAAGAAGACGACTTGGTGACTGACACTTATGCTGTTTTTACTCGGCATCAACAAAGTGAACTTGACAAAGCTCAAGCTGCTGCTGTCCTAGAAAAAGAAAAGCCACCCATAACGATTGCCAAAAGAGGATCTCCCCTCCCTTGGCAACCTAAGAAAGCAGAAAATCCACAAGTGCACCCTGTTCTTCGTCAACTCCCATTGTTCCTAAAGCTAATCCTCCCGTTCCAAAGACCAGTGTGCCTTTCGTGAAACCAATCAGCGAAGTTACGGCTTCCAACCTACAAAGTTCTTTCTAGGCTTTTGACATTATTGACCATGCCAAGAAAACCAAGGTTCAAATGTACGAGGCTGAATACCTCAAAGCCAACCCCGACCAATTTGACAGGCTTGTCAAGTTCGTAAATGATAAAAAGATCTCCCCAAGTCGGGATACTCCTCATGACATCCTAGTTACTCCTAAACCCAAAGTATCACAGAGTAACCTCGTATCTAACCCTCCAACTGCTTCTGGACGCATTGATCCATTTTTCATCTCCCTACTTGTAAATGGTTTCAAGCTGAGTAACTGTGTCATAGACTCTGGTGCATCTGACAATGTAATGCCCGCCAAGGTAGCTAATGCATTAGGCCTTGAAATGACCAAAACCTTCAGCCGTTGCTTTTCCATGGAGAATAAGCAAGTGCCATTGATCGGTCAGATCAAAGATGCCCAATATGCATTCGCCGCATACCCGGAGAAGAAGATAAAAATGACGGTCCTCGTGGCCGATGTACCAGCTTCCTACGGTATACTCCTCGGACACAATTTCTGCAAAGATGTTGGAGGAGAACTAAGTATGGATATGTCTGAAGCAAGAATACTAGTAAAAGGTGTGATGCAAAAGCTGATTCCTGAAAAGGAATCAAAGTTTTCGGTTGTTGAGTCCAATGATCCCAGGGCTCAGATTTTGTTCGAATCATCAGGCGTGGGAACTTACTACCTAAAAACAAATGAGGTAGGAGAATCCTCAACTCAAAATGAGTTAGAAAAAGATGATACTTCATCAACTTTAGATGAAATGTCATCAGGAGATTTGTCCGTCTCCGACCATGAATCTTCGTCGGAGGATGAAGTTTTGGATTTTGACACTGTTCCAGTTGGTGATTCCAACGGTGTCTGGCTACTTGAGTTTGATGGTAGCTGCTCTTCGATAGGTTCTGGAGCAGGAATGGTTTTCATTTCACCATCAGGAAAGTTTTTCCCTTTCTCCTTCAAGCTACAGTTTGATAACACCAATAACACCGCCGAGTATGAAGCCCTATTACTGGGAATGCAAGTTGCGTTGAAGAAAGGTATAAAAAATCTTCATGCGCAAGGTGATGCCGAGTTGATAGTATGTCAAGTGAGAAATCTCTATCAAACAAAGAATGAGAGACTCAGGCATTATCATAATCTAGTATGGGATTCCATTGAGAACTTTGAGGCTTTTGATATCTCTGTTGTTCCCAAAGAATACAATACTAGAGCTGATTCCCTTGCAATCTCTGCCACGCTCCTGGTACCACACAAAGACTTTCAAGGTTCTACCTACACCATAGAGTTGGTTTTCCGCCCAAGTGTACCTGACAATTCAGAAAACTGGCAGATTTTCAATGACGACCATCAAATTATCGCCTTTCTTGAGAAAGCAGAGAATTTCGATGAGTTGTACTTTGAGGGCAGCGATTCTCCACTTCGAGAATCCGTGTCCGATCTAGATCCTGTTACAGGCGAGGAATATCTGCAACTCAAAGGGAATAAGATCCCTAAAGGATTGGTATCCTTGGAGAAACCTTTTGATAAGCATGATCGCCACGTAAAGAAACAACTCTCAGATTCTGACTCATCTAATGAGGTTGAACAGATAAATTTGGGAACTGAGGCCGATCCTAAGATGGTCAACATTGGCAAATGTTGCACTGTCGAAGAAAGAAGACAGTTTACTCAGCTACTACAGGAGTACATTGACGTCTTGGCATATTCATATGACGATCTAAAGTCATTTTGGCCCAAGGAAGTGCAACATGACATTCCTCTCAAGGTTGGTGCTTTACCTTACAAACAAAAGCAGAGGCAGTACAATCCCAAGATTTCTGGAACGATTTTAGCTGAAGTTCAAAAGATGCTGAATGCGCAGATAATATTCCCTATCCATCATTCAACATGGATAGCCAATATCGTCCCCGTTCGTAAGAAGAATGGTGAAATCTGCATTTGTGTAGATTTCAGAAATCTAAATCAATTGTCTCTCAAAGACAATTACCCACTTCCAGTGATGGATCAAGTTCTACAAAATGTAACTGGATCCGAGATGCTCTCTATGCTAGACGGATTTTCTGGTTACAATCAAATTGAAGTGAATTCAAGCGATCAACACAAAACCACTTTCACAATGCCTTGGGGAACCTTTGCGTATCGTAGGAAGCCGTTTGGTTTGATCAACATCGGCGCCACATTCCAACGTGCCATGGATCTTGCTTTCCGTGATGTAATGGGTAAGTTCATTATGGTGTACCTTGATGATCTTACGGTGTTCTCCAAGCAACGCCATGAGCATTTCTATCATTTGAGACAAACTCTGGAGAGGTGCCGTCAGCACGACATTTCCCTCAATCCCAAAAAGTCAACTTTTGGGGTGACAGAAGGTAAACTTCTTGGTCACGTAGTATCTGCTGAAGGAATCAAGATTGACTTAGAAAGAGTCAATGGAATCAAGTCCCTCACTTTACCGTCAAGCAAGAAAGCCGTTCATTCCTTTTTCGGCAAGGTAAACTTCTTGAGAAGGTTCCTTCTAGACTTTGCTGAAAAGACCTGTCACATTGTGAACATGATGAAGGGTAACGCCACGTTTCATTGGACGGCAGAAGGCAAAGCAGCGTTCGATGACATCAAGGAGGCCATTGCTCATGTGCCTGTATTGGTTTTCCCTAATTACACCAAGGAGTTTGTGATGTACAGTTATGCTTCCGAGCATACGCTATCAGCAATCTTGGTGCAGGAAAATGATGAGGGTTTTGAATCCCCTATTGCATTCATGAGTTGCCCTCTAAAGAATTACGAGTTGAAATATTCTCAAATGGAAAAGCACGCTTTTGCAGTTGTAAAAGCCATCAAGCATTTCCGGTTCTACATTCTGGGCAGTCATGTCAAAGTCCTTGTTCCAGATTCGACTGTCAAGTCTATCCTCACACAACAGGAATTTGGAATGAAAAGAGGAAATTGGATTGCCAAGATTCAGGAATATGATCTAGAGATAAAGCCTACTAAGCTAATACGTGGATGTGGCCTTTGTCAGCTCATTGTAGAAAACAATCCAGGCGATGAAATTTCAGAAGATGAGGAGGTCTCAGATGAAGAGGTTGATCCCAGTACACTTCCTATGGTACTATTCGTTAGCACCACTAATGAATGGTTTTCCAACATAGCTCACTTCCTGACATATGGAGAATGTCCTAACCACTTAACTCCGAAAGAAAAGAGGACCGTCAAGCTAAAGTCAGCTAGTTTCATCTTGTGGGATAGCGACTTGTATAAGCGTGCGATGGATGGAACATTTCTCAGGTGTGTTGATAAAGAGCAACAGCAAAAGTTGCTGAAATCTTACCATGATTTGGTATGTGGTGGGAATTTCTCAGCGCCAGTAACCACTCACAAAATCCTGAGAGCAAAGTATTACTGGCCTACACTCTTTCAGGACACGTACTCTTGGGTGCGTAAGTGTGAATTGTGCCAATAGTTTGTTGGCCGTCCAAAATTGGCATCTTTTCCGTTAAAACCTGTCGTGATTGATGAACCTTTCCAACAATGGGGCATTGATTTCATAGGTGCAGTGAATCCATCGTCAAGTGCTGGACATGTCTATGTTTTGACGGCTACAGACTATTTCACCAAATGGGTGGAAGCAATACCTACTAAGCGTGCTACTTCGGAAGTAGTGTGCAATTTCTTAAAAGAAAATATTATTTCCAGGTTCGGTGTGCCGAACAAGATTGTTGCGGACAACACTTCTGCTTTCTCGTCAAATGAGATCATAGAGTTTTGTTTCGAGCATGGTATCACTTTGTCACATTCTTCCAACTATTATCCGCAGGGTAATGGTCAAGCGGAATCTAGTAACAAGAATCTGGTAACTATAATCCGCAAGCTGGTGGACAAGAATCAACGTTTGTGGCACAAGGCTTTGTTTGACGCTTTGTGGGCAGACAGAATAACTCTGAAGCGAGCTATCGACATGTCTCCTTTTCAGCTCTTGTACGGATTGAATGCCGATATTCCTATAACTTTGGAACTACCAGCCCTCAAGTTGGCTAAGGCCATTGAGGATGAGACGTTTGAAAATTCTGTCGACAAGCGCATCATGTATCTCTCTGAATTGGAAGAAAATCGAGTTCAGGTGGCTGACCACATTGTGGAACACCAGGATCAAGTGAAGAAGTTGTTCGACAAGAAGGCCAAGTCTTGACAATTTCAAGTTGGTGACCTCGTCCTCCTATGGGACAAACGAAGAGAGCCAAAAGGTATGCATGGGAAATTTGATTCACTATGGACTGGACCTTTCCAAATGCATTAGTTGCATGGTGAAAATAGTTTCTTGTTAGCATACGGAGATGGGACGCCATTTTCCCTTCCTCACAGTGGGCAACATCTCAAGCACTTTACGCAGTAAAGAAGTCAACGTTGGTATGTAAATACTTTTTATTTTTTAAGTCCTTTTGAGTCTTTGCGTTTTGTTTTTGTTTGTCGTCGTCGTCACCTGACTCTAAGCCCAATGGATGGATAAAGGCACTTGAATTATGGATTTCTTCTCCCTTCATTCTTTTCTAAAGAACAACCGAAGGAAGATCCTCAGCAGGAGCCAGCTGTTATCACGGAATCTAGCAACGCTCGTTCCACGGATAACCCCCCTACGAAACTTGTCCGTTTCCTAGGATTCATGAAGTTCAAGTACGCATAACGGAGTGATTTTCAAGCCACCTCAAAATGTGTTCCCAAGTCTCGAATAGTCAATTCGAGCATTCCCCCTTGTTCGCCTCGCAAAGACCTTCGAAATGAGATCTTTCGCGACGTTTCACTATTCGTACTTTGCAAATTGCGAAAAATGCAGTAGCACTAAAAAAGTGCACTCCTGCAGGGAAATTCCAAAAATTTGACTAAGTCTGGAAATGCAATGGCGCTAAAATTTAGTGCCCCTACATGTAGTGAATTTCCAAAAAATGTAAGGGTGCTGAATTTTAGCGCCATTACATTTTCTTTCGACACTTAAACTTTTTTCATGCCTCTGGCACGTTTCTTCACGTTTTCGCATTTTTTGTCAATCGTGCCACTTTTCATGCCTAAATTTATTGCACGATTTGAGTTAGGTTTTTAATTTTCATTTGCAATTAAGTGAATGAGTTCACCATTTTATTGTATGCTTTTGATTTTTTCCTCTTTTCTCTCTTACTGGGCGAATTGCACTTAAACTGCAAATCACGTTTTTTGGAGTTTCGCCATTCTTCTTTTCAACAAGCTTCGCATTTTGCCCTGGCAAGACTTTCATTTGGTTTTGTATTTTCATTTGTATATGTCCATGATTAGCATACACGTTTTTGTTTCTTACATTCACGTCTTTCATTATATTCATTTTTGTTCTTTCCATTCACGTCTTCCCTTATCTTTCATACGCATTTCTTTCTACCTTTCTCCTCTGTGCGCATTATCACTTGATAACTTCTATCTACCCGCCATGTTCGTGTTGAGATATCTTTGTCAAAAGTTCTTCATTCGTTTTGGTAAACATTGGAAATATTCGCCATTGTGAAAAAGAATTCCTTTGACCTTTGAATGAAAATGTAATAGGATGTAGATGATTTCGAAAGCTTTCAAAGTTAACCAAACATTGCCTTTGCTAAAGCTCAAGCACCTTTTCCATTCCTCACTGCATTTACATCTTCAAAAAATTTCCAAAATTGCAAAAGCGCTAAAATTAAGCGCCATGACATTTCAAAGTTAACCAAAATTGCCTAACACTGAAAAGTGTAAGGGCGCTAAAATTTAGTGCCCTTACACCAAAAGCAATTTTTCTCAGAATGTAAGGGCGCTGAATTTTAGCGCCCTTACACTTTTTTTTCAGTCTTTTCCTAGATCTTTCCAAATGAACTTCATTTTTGACCAGTGCATTCCTGAGCTTCATTTTTCCGCATTCGTGCATCGTTTTGCGTGCTTTGCCATCCGCTCCATGCTTTTCCGCCCTCATGCTCATTTCACGCTTTCCTATGTCCCCTAACAATTGGTGTTTGTTCTGGCTAGACGGATTACAGTCTACTCTCAAAGATTGTCAAGTCAAGAGTGCTCAGTGTTCGAGTTTCTTTTGATGACTGCTACGAAGCCTCCTTCTTCGAAAGCAAAAAGCAAGATGAAGTACAAATATCAAGGCGTTTATCCGTCAACTATGGTGCTTTCGAAAGTTGAAGAAATAAAGGATACAAAAGTTGGCCATCAAGACTTGGTTGACTTCACAAAGTTGACAGAGACGAAGCCTCTCCCTGATTCAATGAGGGCAATCGTACACAGCAATATCCATTTGGTGGTGATGTTCCCCACAGCTGCGCACAATACTGAGTTTGTTCTTCAAGTTGTGTCTCATTACATTCGAGAAAGCAGAAGTGTGATCGACTCTTCCGGGCACGAGATCCTGAGACTCGACCCCGATTTCTTTGACATCATCTTCAAGGTTCCTCACATGGAGAAATATATTGACATTTCTATATCAAAAGCACAGGAGATCTTTGATGCTGATCCCAATAAATCCAAACAGTTGATAAATACTCAATGGCTCAAAAATCCTAGATCGTCTGTTTCTAGATTGCCGAAAGGACTCCTGAGAAGTGACTTCAAAGATGACGTCAAGGATATGATCACATTTCTGAGCAGAGTGAAGGGTTTGCCAGAATCATCCACCTTTCACGATTGGATGTATGAGTACATCAGGATCATAAGGAGGCAGAAGGTGCATATTGACTGGGGTAAACAAATTAGTGATGAGATGCACGAGCAGTTGATTAATGCTCCTTCTACATTGAAGTTCTACATGACTTCTTACTTGGTGTACGCAGCAGTTGTGATGAGACAATTCCCAGGTCTATCTACAAAGGGGAATTGAATGATGGTACCTGTGTACACATATTTCTATCAGTTGGAGCTAAAGGAGAGCTTTCATCATTTCAGACGGGTCACTGATGCTTTTTTGCGCCCTTACTCTTCAACTTTGATCCATCTTTGGAAAGAAGAAGAGTGTCTGATGAGGCTTATAAGGTGGTATGTAAAGTTGGATGTATTTTTCTCCAATTCCCAATGTTTACTTACTTAAGAGTAGGTTGTTACACCGGTTGTCCCTACATGCTACCACGTTATCCTTCGGATAAGTGGGTCCTCATGGAAACATGCAGACAGCTGATGTCAGTACAGAAAGAACGAAGAAGCAACCACAAGCGTGGATTCAAGTTCCCACTGACCATCGGCAGATATACTATCCAAACTGCACAAAAAGCTAAGTCTGTCTATCCGACATGCGATCATGACCATCAAAACCTACAGGTATAGGTTTGATTTTGACTACCGAGATGTCGAAAAAGTTGCAAAAGGTCACCAACACAGTACCGTTTTGAAGACATCTGGGCGATTGCAGAGATGAAGAAGCCATTCGCAAAATGGACTATTGCAGATTGACAGTTCAACAAATCAGAGATCTTGGTATCGCTGACCTACCAGAGGATTTTGAGGATCCAGGTGATATCATGAACGCTGTCTATGATGAGCAAGGCATTGCTAAGAGGCCGTTGCCTGCAATACAGTGGTCTAGAAAAGAGGTCACCAGCATGAGAGAAAGGCTGAGACCAATCTTAGCCAACACAGAAGAATGGTTACACAAACATGGTCATACAATGAAAAGTTTTAGGATAGACTCAGAAGGAGAAGAGTCCGAGGCAGAAGCACGCCAACAGCAAGAACTCCGCGACAAAAACAAATCAGCGGCCATTCCCACTTCTTCACGGAGAGGCCCTAGGATCAAGTTCACTGTTGGTAAGAAAGATACCCAGGCTGTCCAAGAGACAGTATCTCGCTCTAAGGGTAAAAAGCCCATCTCAGAGGAGATAGATTCTGATGAAGAAGATACTTCAAGCGACCAATCCGCTGAAGATGAAGATTCAGCAGAAGTAGACTCTGATGCCAAAGAGGTTTCTGAAAGCGGGCAAGTGTCTGATGAAGATTCTGAAGAAGGATCTGAAGGTGACTTCGAAGGTGAGCCAGATTCAGAGAGACAAGAGGGTGATCAACAGGAACCTGAGCATGATGAAGAAATAACTACTTCTCCTCCTGAGAATGTAGTTGAGGAAATCCACAGAACATCATCGCCCGTGACTTTAAACGTTCCTCATACCCATCTTGAGTCAAGAACTCCTCCACCTCCTGTTCCCTCGTCACCTATTCCTACCACAAGCATTCCTGTAGCCGAGATATCCCCTATCCCTGCAGCATCAACCCAGCTTGATACTCCTTCAGTAACAATAATCCATACGGTTGATATACTGTCAAGCCCACCATCGTCCATTCCTAGCTTGTCTTCCCCAACGTATGATATCACTTCTGAGAATGAATTCAATCGTTTCATGAATGGGTCAATGTGTGATCAGCTCAATGTGTCAACTACAGGAGCACTGATGATAAACACTTCTCCAATTGTCACGATACCAATGGTGAGTTCAGATGTGACAATAACTTCAGAGGTGGTAATGGTGACTGACTTGACAGTAAATCCAGAAGTTCACACTTATTTTCTTCCTCCTTGGCTAATATCTCAAGTGTTGAAGCGTAAAAAGCAAATGATTTCTCTAGAGGAGCTTGACCTTGAAGAGATAGTTCTTCCAAAGGCCAAAGGGAAGAAGAAGGAAAAAGTATACTCGAGGCTAAATGTTGATAAGTCTGGCCACAAGTATGCTGAAATTGGCATACCTCCGAATCAAGAAGGTGATGTCAATATGGAGGATTACACAGTAAAAAAAGTCCAGCTTGGCAAGGTTACCAACGAAAGTGCAAAAGTCGATGAGCAAGTCACTTTGGATATCTTGGCAGGAAGGCTGGACAAAGTTGAGCAATCTCGTAACATGTACAAACAGAGGGCAGAGCATTATGCCACTATTGTAAAGAGACTTGTCGGTTCTCCAAGTAATGCACAACCGCTGACAGTGGTAAGTATTGAAGACCCAGCTGTCAAGAAAGCTGAGAAATTCGCCTCCAAAGGCAGGGTGTTGTATGACTTTGTTGAAAAGATCATCGAACATGGATTTCAGATAATTTTGGCTGCGGATGAGAAAACCACCATGTTGGCCAAGCTCACCACAGAGCTTGATAAAGAAAAGAGCGTACTTTCCCAGGAGTGCAGAGACATGGAAAAATGCCTGTTGTCATGGTCGGAAATGAAACAGGTAAAGCTTAGCAAATTGGTGGAGGTTGGGGTAATTCCCGACAAAGAAAAGTTTGTATAGGTAAAAGAATCACTGAAAAACAGGATTCAAGTGGTTCAATCCCTCATTGAAGATCTTCACCAAGTACAGGAAGATGTTGACGGGCATCGCAACATTCTTGACAAAACTATCAAAGAGTTGCCTGGTCAACTTCTTGAGGACAATCATATCTTCCTACCAGCCACAGAAATATCCCTGATCTTCAAGGAAGCCATCACGAATTTGATCGACAGTTCAGAATTCTCAGAAGCTTTGCTGAACATCATTTGTGATACAAGGCTCACATTGGACAACCTGAAGACACATCTTGATAGATGCAAAAAGGTTCACTCATCTGCCATGAGATCGATCACGAGAATTCACACCATTGTGGATTACACTGTTGGTCCAGATGAGAAGTTCATGCAGGAGACTAGGAGGAAATTTTAAGACTTCCACGCCCAATGCAAAGATACGTGAAGCGGCCCCCTATTCTCCAGTGTTAGACATTTCCGGTGCATCCCTTTATGCATCTTGTAAATATTTCTCGACATTTTCGAATGTCATTTTGTAAATTGTAATTACACCAAGTCCAAAGATGTAATATTTTCAAAACAAATTACACTTTGACTTTGGTCAAAGTTAGGTGAGATTTCCTAAAATCGCTCACCTAACTCTCCCTGATTTTCTCAATCTCTTTCCTTCTTTTGCTCATCCCTCTTTCTATATAATGTGAGGGATTTTCATTGTAATTTATCTTTTAGCCTTTTGAAACGAAGTGTTGCCCTTTTGTAAGCAAACTTGTGAAACTTTGCGTTCATACTTTGTGAATGAGATTCAATCAATAAAGAAAAGGATTGCAAGCCAAACTTTGCGTTGGATTTGATAGTTTTGTAAGTTGATTTGATTTGGTAGTGATTAGTTCGAGGAATCTGAAAGACTCTAAGTAGTTGATGTAAACTTTGTGTTACATTTGTTATTTAGATTGCATTGTATTTCTTTTATCATTGGTTGAATGATCTATAAGACTTTGCGCTTATAATCATTCATGCTCTTGCATGTTCTTGTTGGATAATCTACAAGACTTTGTGCTTGTAATTATTCATACTCTTGGATACACTTGTCGAAGGATCTACAAGACTTTGTGCTTGTAATCTTTTGTGCTCATTGATACTTTTGTTGGATGATCTACAAGACTTTGTGCTTTTAATCGTTCATGCTATTTAAAGAATTGTTGCGTCTAAGAAGACTTTGTGCTTCTAACGTAGCAAACGGTACGTCTACGTAGATCCAACACTGATAAAGCTACGGAACGACTTTGTGCCTTCGTGAGCTTTCCCTTTTTAATTTATTTGTTTGTTGTTAATTACTTATGGTATCTCTACGCTTCGCTTTGACGAGATAGAGATATTGGCATTACTACTAGTTGTTCGTTTCAAGTTATCAAGAATTCGAAACTTCCAACACGTGAAGCATTGTAAACATCTTCTCTGAAAAAAGAGAGAAGGATGAATGTAACACACCCCCCCCACTCCGTGAATTTCGTGTACATTTTGTAATTACTTGTGTGATTTACTATTGTTTCTCTTAGCAGTAAGAAGGGCACCTCCCCTTTCCGAGAGGAGAGATTCATATCTCACATAGCTGTGGCTGAAGTCCAAGTTGTGTAATCTATCGAAAGCTGATTACATAATTTTCACCCAACAAAGGCAACACTTGTGCAAGGAGTGCACAAGGAGTTTTCTTAGGAGCATCTTTATTGCTGTTCTTGTCATCTTGATTGCTCTTTATTCTCCACTCCAATGAATACTTTTTCATTTGTTTGCTTAAAGTACCTATCTTTCTGTTGAATTTGCATTGTTGTACTTTATGTCCAATGTTATTACATCTGAAACAAATGATTTTGTGATTGTTTTGAGAAATAGAAGACTTTCTACAGACTTTTCCAGCATTATTCCCTACATCATTATCACTTGTATTTATTCTACAGCCTTCTCAAGTCACCAAAATTGTTACAGTTGTAACACACCACATCCTCATTTCTAGGGACATTAGAATGATTCTTATTTGACCATCTTATGCAATCAATTTCCTTATGACTATAGTCATTACAAACATAACAATATCCTTGGAAAGAAAGATTATACCTGAATGAATGATTATGCCAAGGATGTGAAGATCTGAAGAAATTTTTCCTTTCTCTATGAATACCTTTAGATTGTCTTCTAGTGTCAATGTTATCCTTTGATGTAGCAATACTGTAACCAAGATCAACCTTCATTCTTGGTGTTTGCTTGGCTGTAAACTTCTTTCCATCTGAAGTAGTAAACACTGTTTCATGTTTAGATTTGTCTGTAGAGCTTTGTCCAACCTCATATCCCACTCCTATAGGATCTTTAGAATTCTTTTGCCTACCCAACATCTCATTCAATATATTAGTACTATGATCAAATTTCTGAATTTTACCAGATTGAGCATTGATACTTTCAAGCTCTTTTCTTAAAGCAACTACTTCTTCAAGTTTTAGAAAAACAATCTTTTTAATCTCCAAATCAGAACTCACAACATCTGCAATCCTCTTATATTCTTCAATTTCAATTTTTTGACTTATAATCATATCATCCTTAAGAGTTAGTTCTTTTAACAAGGAATCATTATCTGAACATTTCTTTAAAGAATCAATCTCATTTTCTAGTTTATTACATAGTTCATCCTTGTCTTTTATCTTGACTTCTAGACTCTCTTTTTTTCAGCAGGATCAGTAGGAATAGAGGTTGGTACATTGTAAGCATTTATAAAAATGATCCAAACCTCAACATCAAAAGAAATAAGAAAAGCTTCCATTCTGATTTTCCAGAACACATAATCTATTCCATCAAATAACGGAGATTTGGTTATAGAGGCACCGTCTTGAGAATGTGCCATTAAAAAAACTCCAAGACCAAGATCAATCCAAGGTAATTAAAACCTATTAGAGGACCCTACACTTTGATACCAATTGTTGGAGTTAAAATGACACTAAGAGGGGGGGTGAATTAGTGTTTTAACAGATTTGACCAATTTTCAAAAATTCAAAAACCATAGCTCAGATTTGATCTCAATATACTCTAATTAATGCATTCATGAGTTGAATGTAATCATTCATAAACTGAATTGAGAAAAGTAAAAACCAAACAGTGAACTGAAATAACAACACAGTAAAGCAGAGAGAACTCAGAAGAATAGGGAGACTTAAGATTTTACTGAGTGGAAAACCATCCTGGGGTATAAAAACCACTCCTGAAATGCCTTCCGGACTTAATCTTTAAACAAATGTTCACAATGCCTTATAGGCTGATTTTTGAGCACCCACTGAAGGAGCACCAACCCCTCATTTAGAGATATCTATCTCAAGGAGTACCAACCCCTTATTTAGAGACACCAATCTCAAGGAGCACCAACTCCTTACTCAAATTTCATAATTACAATAATAATATCAGAGGATCACTCTGTTTTCAAGTAAGCTCAAGAAACTCAACACTCTTATCTACCTCATACTCTAAGAATCCAACTCTGTATTACAGAGTTTTTTAATACATCTCTTGATACGGCCAAAATAACTATCTCTCATAATTATTGGCCAGCAGCTCCTCCACTATTTTCAACACTAGTTTTTATATACATTTCAAGTATGTTTGTCATTTAGAAAAATCTTTAGAGAATGCGTTTTTCACAAGAATCTGAAACTCACTTGCCAATTTTAGAATCTGAAGCTAAATAATGACAATCTGTAGATGATGGCAAAAAATCAAGAGTAACGCCTATCCAGAGGGCTACAAATAATCCATTATTTCAAATCCACGACTGCCCACAAGCTGAGAACCATAACCTCCCAATTCTTAGAGAATATTTAGCCATGTAACTGCTCTGAGATTCGATGCCAACCAATGATGTTGGCTTGGAACTGTACAAGGAATTTCACATGTCAGCCTTAGAGACAAAGTTTGTTAATCATTCGTCGAGACATCCAAATAGTCCTGCCGAAGGAAATTAAATCACCAGACATTCCCTTTAGATATTGCTTTCGCCATGACCTTCTGCCATTGGGGAGAAACCATATGAAAGATTTTTATGTTTCCCTAAGATCACATTTCTGTTAAATTTTTTTGTCATTGAGACACAAGAGTCTTTCTCACCGAGATGTCCTTTTGTTCCATTCACTATCGCTATAGCCTTTTGATATCAGAGAGACATCTTGTAGATAGGTCTTTGTTTTATTGAAAGTCATTCTGACTCACTGTGACATCCTGCTATCAGGGAGACATTATGTAGATTGCCCCATGTTTCACCAAAAGTCCACATGATACACATTGGTCACCGTGACACATGGTTTTCCTTGCCGACGAGCCTTCTATCTTATGAGTGTTGCTGTAACTTCAAACCATCGGGGAAACATCTTGTAGATCATTCCATGTCATACCGAAACACCCAAAATTCACCTCAGATCGCCAAGAGAGAACAAATCTCACACCGATAAAGTCCTTTTGAATTCCATTGGCGAGACATATCAAAGTCAGGGAGACCTCTTGCAGAGCACACCATGTCTTTCCAAAAGTCTTCATCCACTTGTGTGTCACTGAGACAAGTCCAATCCAATATCAAAAAAATCCCCCATTATGCTCTATCAGTGAGACCAAAGGTCACTCGTCGAGACATTATCAACCTCTCACTGAAAGCCATTCATTTGACCTTGTCGCCAATACTTGACAAGTTCGCTGAGACACTACATTGAAACTCATGAGTCTTTTTGAAATCCCACGTGATCATTCCTGTTCGTCGAGACAACTCAATGCTTATGCCAACAAGGTCCATATGTATTCCATTGGTGAGACCCACATGGTTTGCTATGAAATTATACCAAAGAAAAACCTTTGCCAATAAGACCTTTTTGTGCATAGTCGGTGAGACAAACAATCTTCGGTGAGACAATATACTAAATACAACACTCCCGCCGAAATACTTCCACATGAATTAGTTGGGGAGACATCACCATTTTCGCTATGACCACATACCAACAGTATAACTTATGCCGATATAATCCTTTTCTATCGCTGAAACAAAAGAGAATTTCACGCTGATAGATGCCTGGAGATGGATCTCGATTTTTGTGATGTAAAATAATCCTTGCTGATATGATCTTTCAATGGAGGTTGGTGTGACATACCAATTTCACTAAGACATCATATTGATGCTACAACTCTTGCCAATATGAACTTTCTTGTGCTAGTCACCAAGACACAAAGTGCTCGATGAAAGAACATGCCGATAGGGATTACTTATGCCGATGAACCTGCTTATGTATTAGTCAGTGAGACCCGACTCATTCGTTAAGATCTCTCAGCGGTGAACAAACCTCATGCTGATAGAATTTTCTTCTGTCGCCAAGACCACGATCAATGTCACGCCGAAAGCTACCTATATGTAAAATCAAATCGTTATGACATAAAAATGTCTTTCCAATAGGCAACACAGATGTTTATCAGAGAAATGGATCGGGGAGACCCAAGCATTCTCACGCTGATATGTTCTTTCTTGTACAAATAAGATAACCAGAGATTGCACGAAGCTCAAACTGATCAGTACCATAAGATATTAAAATTATGAATGTAAGCAGTCCACTGAATGCCAAGACAAGTAAACCATATAGAAAAAGTTGTACCAAGATAAAGCATGAGAAACCAATCTGAAACTGTCAACAAGTAGAATCAATAGAAAGGGATTTTGAAATCAATGACAAACCATATGATCACAAATGAGAACCAACACTATGGACTATATGATAATCCTCCAATATTTTCAATATAAATATGCAACTTGTAGACTTACATATATACATATGGAAGAGATATAGAAATTTATGTTTCATATAGCCTTTTTCATTTACATTTAAATGAATTCAATGTATGCTTTAGTTGATCTTCAATTACTTTCACAAGTACGAAAATATTATTTCAATTTATATCAAGATTTTGGTTGAAGTTATATATAGGTATCATAATGTTGTATCAAAAAGGGCTTTAAATATTAGTGTCATTCTAGTGTTTCAAGTTATATATAAATATCATAATGCTACATATTAGGAAAGGCCTCAAAATATTAGTATCATTTTCCTATTTCAAGTTATATATAACCCCTAAAATGATTGTATATTTATAAAAGTTAGTTTACATGCTCACCTAAGGGTTGTGAGAGTTAGAATTGGGGATATGATAGTATAACATGCATTTTTCATTACATACAATTGGGGATAGGAGTAGACAGTCAGGGCCCAACTTAATAACAATATAAGACCCAATTTTGTTTGCAAAAAAATTGTATGTACATATATATAATCACTTAACATGATCACCTAATGGTTGCAAGAGTTATAAATGGGGATGTGATAGTATAACATGCATTGCTTGATTCATTTCACACATTCCCTTATTCATTTACAATTAACGAAGTTAGATGCATGGTTAACTGCTTGTTCTTCAATTACAATCACTCTTACATGCATGAATTTGTTGTTTCAATTTGTTCATTCTTTTATTTGTAGGAGTTAGAATTGGGGATATGATAGTATAACATGCATTGCTGAATTGCACACATACCCTTGTTCAATTGCAATCAACTGAATTAGATGCATGGTTAGTTTGTTCTTCAATTACACTAACTATTACATGTATGAATTTGTTATTTCAATTTGTATAATTATTTTATTTTTAGGAGTTAGAATTGGGGATATGATAGTATAACATGCATTTCTTGTTTCATTGCACACATGCCCTTGTTCATTTGTAAGCAACTAAATTAGATGCATGGTTAGTTTGTTCTTCAATTACACTCACTCTTACATGTATGAATTTTTTGCTTTAGTTTGTATCATTCTTTTATTTGGAGTTAGAATTGAAGATATGTTAGTATAACATGCATTGCTTGTTTTATTGCAAACATACCCTTGTTCATTTGCAATCAATTGAATTAGATGTATGGTTAGTTTATTCTTCAATTACAATCACTCTTACATGTATGAATTTTTTGTTCCAATTTGTTCATTCTTTTATTTGTAGGAGTTAGAATTGGGGATGTGATAGTATGACATTTATTTCTTGTTTCATTGCACACATACCCTTTGTCATTTGCAATCAACTGAATTAGATGCATGGTTAGTTTTTTCTTCAATTACACTCACTCTTACATGTATGAATTTTTTATTTCAATTTGTATTATTCTTTTATTTGTAGGAGTTAGAATTTGGGATTGCACACATACCCTTGTTCATTTGCAATCAACTGAATTATATGCATGGTTAGTTTGCTATTTAATTATACTCACTCTTACATGTATAAATTTGTTGTTTCAGTTTGTATCATTCTTTTATTTGTAGGAGTTAGAATTGGGGATATGATAATATAACATGCATTGCTTGTTTCTTTTCACACATACCCTTGTTCATTTGCAATCAATCAAATTAGATGTATGGTTACTTTGTTCTTCAATTACACTCACTCTTACATGTATGAAATTTATTTTGATAACAAAAGTAGGGGAAAGGGCCCGTAAACTTGACCAGAGAATCAAAATAGGCCTAGAGGCTAGTAGAACTACCACCGAAAAATAATAGGGTCAAAAAATAGACCAACACCCCACAATAGAACCACCACCCTAACCAAAATGAAACAACATAAGCCAATAGCCAACCATATAACTAAAAAAGAAAAAATAAAGCCTAGATCAACATAAACAAGAGGGCACATAGGCCTAGAAAGTACCATTGTCCAATGTCCAAAAAAAAAAGACACAATAGACACACATTGCTTTTTGGTGTTGCAGATTAGGTTTCATTCCTTGATCAGCTACTCCATCTCCTTGCTGCACTATTCCATTGCTTCAATAGTAATGTCATCCAGTTGAATCTCCTTGGCCTGAGAGGAGTTCACCTTTCTATGGCCTTTCCTCACTTTGGTCACACCATTCATAGTGCCAAAGATAGCCCTCTGCATGATACCCAGAGTAATAAATGTTAACTTATTAAAAGCCTTATCAATTTTGTTCACTTTATCTTGCAACTCATAGAATTTAGTAAGGTAAAAATCAAAGATCCTATCTTTAGCCTGTACATTCTCCTCTATCTCCACCATGGCCTACTCTTCCACATCTTCCATAACTTTCATAACCATGTCCTCAATTTATTTTACAAATTTTAACCCCTTCATATTCATTATCCTCCAAATATTAGACCACCTCTTGGTCAACACCCTCCATCTATTCATCCTCATCATTGCTAGTAGAGTCCTTCAAGAGGTCTTCACCCAAAACCACAGATAATTCATTTTTGCTAACATTTATGGGGGTTAGAGCCACTTCTTCATAATCTCCTCTAGCTTCTTAATAGCTTAGATTTTTACCCTTGGCTGATTATCTCACAAGCCTATTCGACCTTCTTCCACTCTTCCCATTGCTAGAGTCATTCATTTTTCCTCGTTCATCCTCATCTCTTATCTCAATGGTAAATTTTTTAGCTATTTTGAGTTCAACATTGTCAAGACCTTTCCTCTTAGCTCTTGAGGGATTACCTAGAGGGTTAGAGCTACTCTCCTCACCTTTCACATTCTAGACAATAGGGTCCCCTTTGATAAGGAGACCTTTGATAGAAGATTGTTTCAAAACTAAGGGAACAACTAGGGTTTTTTTGAGAGGAAGCTTAATAGAGGAAGTTCCCTCACCAAGAGTACTTCTGGAGGAGGAAAGCGGTGGGGTTCTGATTGATTCACATGGGAAACATTAGAATTGAGGTTATTTCCAAAAGATGGGCTTGATAGGGGAGTAATGACCAAGGAATAATTATAGAGGCACTGAATCAGGCTCTGGTGAAGGGGAGACAAAGCCCCTTTAGCCTTGCATTGTTTGAGAGAAGATAACAAAAAGAAAGGTATATTAATATTTTTATTTCTATAGATGAAAAATAAAGGGGAAGTGATACCCATGAATTGTTGTGCACCTACGCACCAGGGTAAAATATTTCATGATATGCACATAGGCCACCCCATAAGGTGTTGTGATCCATTCTCTATCTTATCCATTCTAGAATGACTCGAGCTTCTCATTCCCTTCAAGAAAATAGTCAATAAACCTCTATAATTGTTGTTGCTAATTTTAACCACTCTCAAACCACTATACTATAAGCTAGTCACAACACCAATCAATTGAGGGGATACCTCCGACCCAATGCTACCAATTTCAACTTTGTCACCCCTCCATGAATTGTAGAATTTAGTAGTTATATCATTATTAAATCCTCTCATTGCCATGAAAAAGGCGTCATGTCTGCATCTTCGAAGGGCCTCTGAAGATCCACATTCTGGCATAACAACACATAAGAAAGTGGCTGAGATCACTTCTTAGGACCCCCCCATAGTAATTCAATAACATAGGAAAGGGGATTTTATTTTACCAACACTATAGAAATAATGGGAAAAAAGTAAACAATTCTCACAATAATATAGGCTTCATCAAAATTTACTACAAGATTAGAGGCATTGACATATGCTAGAAAAATACTACTAAAGTCGCTAAACTTTTAGAAAGATCTATAGAGGTCTCAACTAAAGTCATATTAGAGATGGGATCCTAATAAATCTTTCACCAAATTTCAACAATCTTGTTCCAGTACCTATAATATGTGTGGATACAACCACTACACATAATAATAATGAATAGTAAAATCTATTTACAACACAAAATTCTATTGAAAAGACAACTAACCATCAGAGGCATAGAAAATATGTGAGGACTCATTGAAAAAGAGCTTCATAACCTTGAAATCATTATTAAATTAAGCCTCAGATCCTTAGCATTCAGAGAAATATGATCCACGGTCATGGACCAATAAGACCCCCCTCGTGGTACTTAGTAAGAGTTAAATAAATACTATTAAGGGAAATAAATTTAAAAGTGTAAGTCCAGATGGTACTTACCTTTTCATTATTATTAGATTTATCCTAGATCATGAGAAAATTTTCCTTAAAACCTCTTATCATTATCATTTGATGATTATATCTTTTCCAAACCATATAGAAGCATATGGTTAAAATACAAATGCAAGTTGACATCATCAAATCCACTCTGTTCGCCACCTCTTTGTCACTTTTGATACACATCACCATCTGAGCTAGATCTTTACTTTTGCTACGCATCACCATCTAACCATTACTATTCAAATTCAAATTCAAAAAGGGGTAGGAGACAACCGGATTGTCCCTTGGACAAAGAAGCAACCCAACGACCAATGAGAAAAGATGCATCATCATTAATTAGAGTAGGCCACTCTTGACCGGTCCTTAACAAGCCACTTCTTAGTTTGAGTTAGAATATGTTCAAACTTCCAAAACTGCCACTAGGGATAAGAGAGCCCCACATTAGAGATTGCATCCATAGTAGTTTTTCCTTCTTTGAAGATGTGAGACACATAGATACCTTCCATAGAATTAAGCACATGTTTTGATTCTTGAATAAGGCTGTTCATTTTGCAAGGTGGCTTGAATAGTCCATTGAGGTAGTCAACAATCAATTTAGAATCTCCCTCGATGATTGCTTTGTCAAAGATAAATTCTCTTAGACTCTTAATACCTCTCCAAGCAATAGTAACCTCCACTTCCACATTGGTAGCATGTCTAATACATTTAGCATAAGATTCAATACACCTCCCTTTATGGTCTCTTATTAGACCTCCACCAAGAACCTTTCTTAGATTTCCTTTAGAACAACCATCAAAATTTAGTTTAATCCAATCCTCATGAGGAGGCCTCCATAGAGTCAGATTCTTATTGAGGATATTGGCCTAGTTGATCTTAGTCAAGTCCTAGTTGAGACCCAAAATCTGGTTGATTATGATGTCTATATAATTAGGCATTACTTTTAAGAAGCCAAAGAATTTTTAGTTTAGGTTCTCTATAATTTGTTTCTTTGTGCAATAAAACACCTCTCCAGTACTCCTTTTCTTTTCCCTGAAAATTATATTGTTTCTTTCCTTCCACAGGTTCCAACAAATCAAGGAAGGACTTGCTTTCAAATATCCTTAGTTATAGGATGAGAAAAAGGACTAGAGCTCCATTGGCTCACAAGGTCTTTCAGGTCTCTTAGAAACACCCAGTCTGATAGGAGGTTTTAAAAGGCCAAAGACCATAATTCCTTAGTGAAAGGACAATGGATGAGTAGGTGACTAATAGATTACTCTGTCGAAAGATAGGGAACATATTTTTTTGCAAATTGAAATCCTTTCTTGTTGAGGACATCAATGGTGAGGATTCTTCCATGTATAATAGCCCACCAAAAGGAGTTGACTTTTGGGATGGGTTTGGTATTCCAGATAAGATTTCAATTAAAATTTTGATCAACCAAAGGGGCATCTTCCAATTTTTTGTGAGAATATTTAATCGAGAAGGCCCCCAAGGGGTTATCACACTAGACCAAATCATCAACACCACCTTGAATAGCCAAGCAACAATCCCCCAAGAGGGAGCTAAGAGTAGAGAACAATTTAGAATGGGGCAACATATTGCTACCTCTTCTTAATATTAAATCAAGAACATCCTATTCATTTTTTCTCCATCTAGGAGTCTCCTCAGAGCAATTGACATATCCATAGATAGAAGTACCATAAAGAGTTGATAGGTTTTGTTTTAGATGAGACAATTTAGCCACTGAAGACATCTTAGGACCTTTTCCCCACACCTCATCCTAGAAATTTATAGCTCTCCTATTCCCCACCTTCTTGGGGGGACAAAAAGCAACTAGGGGGGTCATTCCCCATATATTTAGCACTGAGGATTTTTGACCAGTATTTCTTTCCTTAGACCATGAGCCACCCCATATTGCTCATCAAGGAATTATTAAACACCTTTAACCTCCTAATTCCTAGTCCCCTAAGCTTTTTTGGGGAGCACACTTTCTCCCAATTTACAAGAGCGATCCTAGATATCTCTTCCATTCTCGACCAGAGAAAGGTATTTTGAATTTGTTCAATCTTCCTTATGATGAATGCAAGCATTTTAAAAAGAAATAGGTAATAGATAGGAAAATTTTGAAGAGAAGACTTTGAGAGCTTAATCTTACCAGCTTGGCTGAGTAATTTCCCCTTCTATCTAGCTAACTTCCTTTGGATTCCTCAATGATCCCATTCTAGAATGAGTTAGGAGGTTTTCTATTGCAAAGAGGAAGGCCCAGATAAATATCCAAAATATCTACTTCCTGACACCCAAGGATTCTTAGAATCCTGTGCTTCACCTGCTGAGTAGTATTAAAGAAATACAATTTTATCTTGTTACAATTTATAAATTGGCCAAAGAAATAAACATATTTGTTAAGAGTATCCTTCAAACTAGCCACTTCCATAGCAAAAGAAAACCCAAACAAAATGGTATCATCAACAAACTATTGGTGAGAACTAGGAGCCAATGAGGAAGCAACACGAATCCCATGCAAGTGATCACATTCAAGATTCTTTTAGAGATTTCAGCCCAAAATTTAAGCAACAATTATAAAAGGATAAGGTGATAAGGGGTCACCTTGTCTTAACCATTTTCCACAAGTGAATTGCTAGTAGGAGCACCATTGAGAAGAACATAATAACTAGTAGTGTGGCAATGAAAAAAGTATGCCTTTTCCTTGCTTGATTTGGGAATAATTAATGATAAATTGGATATAATGTTGCCTTAATCTAGTGTTGTAATGTGTTTTACACATTCACATTAGGTCTTAGGCCCCTTTTAAGCTTAATAAACCTAACTTTTCCTTAATTTAGTGTTGTAAAGGGTATTTATTTAAATATTCACATTAAATTTAGGAGGCTTATATACTAAATGGACCTAATCTAGTGTTATAATGTGTTGTACACATTCACATGGGATTTTGGGCCCTTCTAAGCTAAATAGACCCAATTTTTCCTTAATTTAATGTTATAAAGTATATTTATTTACACTTTCACATTGAGTTTTGAGCCCTATTGCATCTATGACCTTAATATCATCATGAATAGGCCCCTAAGACCCTATATTTTGCATCTCGAGATATATTTTAACCAAAATCTTGACAGAGACATCAAATAAAATTAATTTATTAACACCCCAAAAATTTTGCCACCTAAAAAGGCCCTGTGGGACCCATACACCACCCTTGGTGTATGAGTCCCACCAATGTGGGACCCATATGCTAGGTGTGGTGTATGAGTCTCATTTGGCCCCTTTTTAGGGTTTTGAGTGGGAAATCTGGGTGTTAAGTTCAAATTTCATGAATGTCGGCCTGTGGGATCTAATAAACAGGATATTAGATGGATTTCCTATATAAATGAGGTCTCAAATAATTATTTCATTAAGCATTCATGATATCAAGTCAAGAACTCAAGAGTTAAGCATTCCAAGACTTTACAAGATCATAAAGAGAGAATTCAAGATCATTTCTAAGGCATTCAAGGGCATATCCTTCATCAATTGTTGTAGAAATTCAAGATACCTCATCATGTCAAGGTTATCAAGCATCAAGCATGTTGGTGAGCTAGTGTTGTGATGTTGCATTCAAGATCCAAGATCAAGCATTGTCCTACACTTATTTCAAGATCTAGATCCACATCCCTCATGGCCACTTCATGTTAGGTTGCTAACTTACAAGACATCATTCAAGGTATCATCATTCATGTTTCATGTTCCATGCTTCATGTTTCATGTCCTTATTTCATTATCTCATCATTTGGTTTAATTACCTAAAAGGGGTTTGACCAAGGCAAACCCCCATTTACTAACAAATCAATAATTTTTTCCCCCTCTACATGGGTGATTGCAGATCTAGGTGTCTTTGAGTTTGAAGATCCCTTCGAGATTAGGTTACAATATTGGAGAATTTTTTTGGAGTTGTCCCCTCATTTGCAAGGTTCCTATCTTCACAAAAAGTCATCTAGAGGTCCGAAATCAGGGTTTCAGGTTTGAAAACAAGGTGTGGCAGAGATAAGAGATTGGAGAACAGAATCAAACCTTAACCTTTAGAAAATTCACACTGGAATTGATATGCCACCTTAGGTGCATGAGTCCCAATATAGCCAATTTTTCAGGGTTTCTAGAGATTTAGAATCAACATTGTTAGATTTCAATTTTGGTGCAAAAACCAGTCTGGGACTAAATCACCCAGAATGATGTATGAGTCCCACTTAGCCTTAAAATCAGCATTTCCAACATTTCCAATCCTCATTCAAGACTCTAAAGGTTTCCAGGCATACACTTCCAGTTTTATAGCTTTCTGTTATGATTTATATTCATTTATAGGTCATTCATTCAAGTTTCATGCATCACTAGGTTTAAACATTAGATCTTGCATTTAAATAGTCTTTCCAAGCCCTATCTTGGTGGTGAACTCCTCATTAATTCATAATCAGACCCTAGGATGACCCTATTGCAAGATCTCTTACCCCTTTCTTCATCAGATTGACATCTCTAAGGTTTCCCTTCAATAAGATAATTGCGAAAGTGGGGTTTTCTCTATGTCCTAAACCATACGAAAACAACCCCATTTTCCGTTGTTTCAGGTAGTAGAGACACACTCGTTAATTATTCTAAGAAACCTCCCACTAAATCCAAAATTTTCCAACATATAAAATAAGAAGTCCCAAGAAACCCTATCGTAGGATTTTGAAATTTCCAACTTGAGAACCATACCAAGGTTTTTAGAATGTTCCATGGAATGAATATAAATTTATGAGAAACAATGGCCACATCTATAATTTTTCTTCTTGCCATAAACCATTTCTTATATCTAGATATTAATTTATCCAACAGGGGCTTTATCCTATTGATTATGATTTTAGAAAATATTTTGTACATAATATTATAGAGACTCATAGGATGGTAGCCAGACATAGAAGTAGCATCATCCTTTTTGGGAACAAGAAAAATGTAAGTAGAGTTCAATTGGTGAAGGAGATTACCAACTCTAAAGAAGTCTCCAACAGCAAGGAGGAGGTCATTACCTATAATATCCTAGAAATCTTGAAAGAAGGTTGGAGAAAAGTTGTTTGGGCATGGGGCTTTGAAGGATCCAAAGGAGAAGACAATCGATTTAACCTCTTGTAAGGAAACCCTACTTTCCAAAGACTTCATTTCCTCTTGGATAATTAGCTTAGGGATGACCTGCAACAAAGATTCCAAATCATTGGGTGAAGGATGCTGAAGTCTACCTTCATTCAACCATTGCACCTTGGACTTTTGTTTCCAAAAAATCTTCTCTTTTGTAGCAAATGAAAACCATTTATTTCATAATTCATTTTCTCTAACAAATGTTTCCTCAT
This sequence comes from Sequoia sempervirens, assembly GCA_007258455.2. Classification (NCBI taxonomy): domain Eukaryota; kingdom Viridiplantae; phylum Streptophyta; class Pinopsida; order Cupressales; family Cupressaceae; genus Sequoia; species Sequoia sempervirens. The sequence goes on from VDFB02000015.1 coordinate 408,721,612, forward strand.
TGATGACACTAACTTCCGTCTTATCTTGGATATATTTATGCTCTTGGAGGATAGTTTTCTTAGTTTGGAAGATATTTCCAAATGTTACTCTATTCCAACCTTGCACATTATACCTTATTCTTTTAAGTTTTTGAGCTATTTGAAACATAGGGGTACCTTGACATGGAAAATTCCACCACAACTTGATAATGAATTTGAAGTCTGAGTGCATATTCCACATTATCTTGTACCTAAAGGGGAAGGGGTCAAAATTCCCTTTTTCCTCCCAATTTAAAACCAAGGCATTGTGGTCTGAGGTAGACCTTGGCAAAGTAGATAATTGAAGTTTTTCCAAAACATCCCAATCTCCAGAGATAAAAAATCTCTCTAATTTCACTTGGATAAGATTTTGACCATTATGTCTATTCGAAAAAGTGAATTTGGAACCTGAAAGATCCACATCAAGAAGTCCTTGATTAGAGATTAAACCAAAAAAATCATACATACTAGTAGAGAAGTCCTCTATACCTCCAAGCTTTTCCAAAGGGTAGAGGGGGGTATTAAAGTCTCCATCAAGCATCCAATTCACATTTAGGTTGTTAGACAGGAGCACAGATAATGAATCCCACAACTGAGTCCTAGCAACGCTAGAGTTAGGCACATAAAAATTGACCAAGTGCCACACCAACCTTGTTCTACTATCTTCAAAAGCAACTTCTAAACAATTTTAGTTACTAAAAGCTTCCTTACTAGTCAATCTATCTAGATTCTAGATGGTAGAAATTCCTCCCAAAGCACCTTCAACCTCACAAACACAATAGTGACCTTTAGGCTAGATAGATTTCACCATCTTATCAAATATATCCTTCCTCATTTTAGTCTCCTAAATTAAGAGAACATAAATTTTCAGGTCAACAATAGAGCTCTAGAGAATATGTTGTTTCAGAGGAGTATTCAGTCCCCTAATGTTCCATGATAGAATCTTCATGACAAAAATTAAGAGGGACCAACAAAACCTTTCCCTTGCCCAAGGGGAGGAGACTCAAATATTTCTTTGATTTAAACCCATTTGAGAGCCCCTCTAGGGTCCTGTACTTCCCTAAGGTGATATATCTTGCTGCTTCTCTGAGTCTAACCTCCTTATCATTCCCCCTACCCACTTTTGAATCATTCCCTACATCCATCTTCTTCTTCTTCTTCTTCTTCTTGGATTTTCCATTCACCTGAGTCTATGGGTCTTCATTAACATCATTTGTAGGAGGTGAAGAAGGAGCCAACTTTGTAAAACCCAGGATAGCGAGTGACTCTTGCATCTTCACATGTAATGACTCCTAAGGGGTTGAGCACTTTTTTAAAGAAACACATAGGTCTAGGTATTTATCCAAAAATTTTGAATTAGTTGGAGAGAGGGGGTTCTCCCCATGAAAGGTTCACCTTCAGAGACAATTTGACCCACTAGAGAGGAGTGAGCAGCACTAGCCAATGAGATAGGCTCGTCTTCCTTTGTTTCAACTCCCTTCTCAGGAAGCCCCTTTGGAGCCTCATACATGCCACCAGCTAGCTTTGGGGAGTTAATAGGAGGAGAGAAAACTACATTTTCCTTATTTTTTTGGAGAGGCATCTTCTTACAAGTGTTATTGAGATGGCCAAACTTTTTGCAAAGTTGATAGTACAACCTTGCATTCTCATATTCCAAAACTTGGGTCCAAAACCCAAACTTAGACTTCAAGATGATAGAAGTGAGAACAACACTATTAACAAAATGTTAACACAGATTTTGGAAAAAACAAGCCTAAATCTCTGTGAAATAACTTTGTCCACAACCAATAGATTTTCAAAGGTTTTTTCAATCACTTGAAACACCTTACTATTTGAGAACTCAAGGGGTAATCCTGGAAGCATGACCCAAGTAGGAGTAACAAATCCCAGGTCTTCCAAGGAGTCTAAGCCTAGTTTCCAATTATGCAATGCCAAAAAATTCTTAAAATTCTTGTCAAATGCCTAGGGACCTCCAGTAAGAACTGAGATAAGATCTTCCTAGTTGTTAAAGCTAAAAAGGAAAAGGTCATTTGACATAGCACTCACACCAGCCTCACCTTTAAGAGTCCAGAATAAATCCATCCACTTGTGTACCTGGTCAATATTGGGCCTGAAGGATAAGAACCTCCCAACCAATGAAATTTGAAGGCTAGCAACAAATTCATCCATTATTGCATCTTGGAAAAACACTTCCAGGCCCTCTACTGTTAAACAGGTGCATGAAAACTGAGAGGGGGGGTGAATCAGTTGTTACACAAGTTCAAACTTAAAAATTATCACTTATCAATTCTTCAACCACACTATTTTGTTATTAAACATGAGCATGAAACACAAATAACAAAAATTAAATCAACACAATGAACACCATATTTTTATGTGGAAAACCCAATAAGGGAAAATCCATGGTGAGTGTTAACTCACAATATAAAGATTAGACAATTGAATATAGAGGCTCACTTCCAAGGGATCACTGCCAAAAAGAGGACTCACTATCTAAATACATAGGATCATCGCCTACAAAGGACTCACTCTCCAACATGGAGGCTCATTTCCTACAAATACAAAAAAGAACAAAAGATTCACCACAACAATTAAAGCACATTCACAAAATTATAGAAACCTTTAGCTCACTGCCTTCAACACGTTGAAAAACTACTATCACTACTCACTCACACACACACTTCTTATTTTATGATTTTTGGCTCACTTTCATCACTTTGCATCATATTGTCATCCAACTCTTCACAATTCAACTTGATTTTATACCATTCTCAACCTTAGAAGCATTTATCAAGTTTGGCCACAAATAACCCATTTCATAAATTTAAATTAGGTCGGAAACTAAAAATTCCCGTAGTGGAAAGGAATACGAGTAGACCAATAAAATTATTTTTCAAGATCAAAAATAACATTCTCAAATCAACCACACTCTTCCTCAATTAATTTTTTATTTTTCAAATGAAGTGTAAACACCAGGTTGGCCAAACCTAATGAAAACCCAAATGAACAATGATGCACACACTTCCCAGCATGAAGATGACACATGAACACCTCAACATGCTTCATTACTCATGATACTTCATCTTAGACTTCTTTAGACATGTCTGCAACAAAAAAATATACTTCATACACTGAATACCTTTCACTAGATCATCTGAACTATGCAAACCTGCACTAAAATATAGAAACATGACATCTAGATTACCAAGATTCAACCTTATTTTCCAAAACACAAAGAACACTATCATAAGAAAAATCCCAAATCTGCAATATCTAAAACAAACCAGTAGAGGACTGTGGAGCAGAAACATTTCTCCCAGTCTACAAAAGATCAACTTTGTTAGTAGAACACACACACCGGTGGACACAACTTTCACATACCATCTCACTAGAAACTGAAACTAAGAATATATCACCATCAGATCACCGTAATGAAAACTTTAGAACTACACCTGGGCATAGGATCAACATAGGAGAAATGTAAAGCACATACCAGAGCACAATCTAAACACCATCATCACTTTGAATTCTATTCTTTATTAATTTTCTTGAAAGCACTTGGAAACTCATCAACACAACACATTTGTAGCCATATAAGATAGCTCCATGTACTCACAACATCTCAACAACATCTCAACTATACATGTACAATCTGCAACATACTCAACAGTGTTGACATCAATGACAACACCACTAGACTAGCCCATACTTGCAATAATCTCCCCCTTTTTCATTGATGGCAACACATGGTGTGAAAAACCAACAAAGACAACAACTTACACAATATTCCAAGAGAACATCTTCTCTTCTATTGTAACTATTTTTCACATGACTTTCTCCCCCCCTTTGACATAAATGGCAAAGAGAAACTGCTTTGATTACTCTCCCTTAGGAGTACACCCATCCTACAACAATAAAAACCTTTTCTACTCCCCCTGCAAAGTAGACCAATCTATTAGTCTAGATAAATAAATAATCTATGAATTCACTAGACTAATGCACCTTCATGTGCACTTAGTTCGGAGGGCCAATGATCCCCAACCTCTCCCTAAGATATTCAAAAGTATCCTTCAAGAGATCCTTAGTGAATATGTCTACAATCTATTCCTTTGTTGTCACATACTCCAATCTAACTTCAATCTCCAACACTTTTTCTCTTAGAAAATGATATTTGATAGATATGTTCTTTGTTCTTGAATGCATAACTGGGTTCTTTGAAATATTTATTGCACTAGTTTTATCAAGGGAAAACTTTAAGAAACCCCGCCCCTTGGCGAAGGTGTAAAATCTTGGCGAATCTTGTATACTCCCTGATAAAAATATTAATTTTAGTGGCAATTTTTTTCATTTTTCATGAAAAAAAAAAGTCTATTGGTGAATCTTTTCTAATCATTAGAAGTTTGTAGAAAATCCTGGCGAAATAATTTTTTTTTAAAACCACTAAATTTTTCCATAAGCGATTAAAATTTATTTTCAAAACAATAAAATATTTCGATTAGTGAATTAAACTTGTTTTCAAACGAGAAAAAATAATTTTGTTGGCGATTAAATTTTTTTTCAAACTAAAAAATAAAATTCATTGGTGAATTAAACCTATTTTCAAATGATTAAGAATTTTTTTTGGCAAATTAAACATTGTTTAGTAAGTGAAGGAGGCATAGAAGTTTTTGTAAAAAGTGAAGCATTTATGAAGATTTTTTACCGGCGCTAGACGTACGTTTTGGAATTGAAATTAATGGAGATGGCTGGAAAATTGAGATGTACTAAAGTCACACATCTCATGTAATCAGTCGGTGGTGGGTGGTTGTCAGGAAGCCAGTGAACCAGAGAAACAATGGAGGCCAGTTTCACCTTGACATCGCGGAGGAAGTTGAACCCTTTTGTTGGCAAAGTAGTTGTGGGGTTTATTTCTCTTCAAGGATGTGCAGGTGGCACAAGCAGTTCAATTTATTTTGGGTAATGGCTTTGAAAAATTAAAGCACAAATACAAGACCAATATGGATATTTATTCATTGGTCATGGCTTGGGGTCTGGACTTAGGAGAGCCAGTGGATGTAGTGAGGAAAGTCATGAAAACTCTGGTTCACAAAGATTTTTTAGAGGATATGGAAGGAATTCTAGAATGGGCGATACTAGGAGTTGGGATTGCTAAGGTTGAAGGCATGGATGGTGGAGGCCTAGAGCTCATGGATTTAAATCATCTCTTTATCAGGTGGCCAGAAGGACGCACCAAAGCTCTATGGTGAGAAGGTGTGAAGCGCGGGTGGCAAGCACTCAAAATCTGTGTCGAGCTAATTGAGGTCGAGGAGGTCATAGAGAATCTCAAAGACATCGCCAAAGCAAAGATGCATGAAAAGAAGGGTTTGCGTCTGAGGAAGAAGATGAAGTCGTTAATAGAGATAGAGCCGTTGGAGATGGGTAATTCATTGAAGGCGTCTAAGTAGTACAAGTTTTTAAAAAAATTAGATTACTGTACTAAATCTTGTCTGTGATTTTTTCTTTTGGCGGTTATGCCTCGATTTGCATTGTAATTGTAAAACACCTTGGGGTACGAACAATGGTTGGAAGGGTAAATTTCAGTCAAGTATGATTAGGGATAATTTGATATTTTGGAAATGGAAACTGTGCTGGCTAATCAACTTTTTTGGTAATTGATGGATGAACATAAATCTAAAGTATTTTTAAAGCATTAGTTTAGAATTGGAATAATTCTTTCTAAAGTATATTTTATAGCATTAGTTTAAAATTGGAATAATTTTTGGTAATTGATGGATGAAGATAAATCTAAATTATATAATAATGTTTATGATAAAAATATAAATTAGTTTAGAATTGGAATAATTCTTTCCAATTTCACTTTATATTAATATATATGATTTATTCAACAACATTTATTTTATAGCATTTTGTTTATAGTGATTCTCAGCTTTGATTTTTTTAAGATAATACAACATTTGGTTTTATTGGTGAGCATGCTGAAATTTTATTTTCCTTTTACAAATAATTTATTATTTTAGATAGACGAATTTAAGGATTAAACTATACAAAAAATTCAAATTTTATTTTATATTATTTATTTAATGTGTATGATTAATAAAATCAATAATATTTTAATATAAAATATTTTATATAAAAAATATAAATTAATTTTTTTTGGACAATTAAATTTTTTAATAAAACATAAAGTGACAAGAAAATTCTAGGCCTAGTCGAGAGGTAATAATTTTCCAAACTCCACACGTACCAATCTTAATTACCCATCGATCCTCTAGTCATGTCCACTTGCTAAAATCTGCCTGTGATCTTCACTTCATAAATGCACTGTCCTTTCCACCTTTCCTATCTTAGTTCACCAAAGTCGAGGTTTTGGTGCTTTTCCTAACCTTAGTTGCAAGCCTTTCTTGGTCATCTATGTAGTCAGTGGGTCGAAAGTTTTGATAACATTGAAACTTCAAACTTTGGTTCTAAGGTTCCAAGTTTTAGTGACCACACGACATTATGGACCACTACCGTTTGATGAATTTTTGATGGATGGCTATAGTTGCATTCCAGAATTATATCTCTCAATCAGTAGATTTGTGAGTTGAAACCTCCAAAATTACACTAGAACCTTTCGATGTGAACACGTGGGGAGCTCAAGGCTCATCATCATGGTAATGAACCTAATGGGTTGGATTTTGGCAATGAGTGATATAAGAACTTAAGTGGAAGAAATATGCATGTGCAGAAAGTTAGTTTTAAAAGAGGGACCACCTAGGAAGAACATGGGACCAAGGATTAAAAAATTAAGAACATTTAGCCCAAAGGATGTAAAGGAAAATCAATATAACCATAGCCATTCGATGAATTTTTGATGGACGGTTGTAGTTGCATTCTGAAAGTAAATCTCTAAAGTAGTAGACTTGCGAGTTGAAACCTCTAGAATTACACTAGAACCATTTGATGTGAACAAATGGGGAGATCAAGGCTCATCATCGTGGTAATGAACCCAATGGGTTGGATTTTGGCAATGAGCGATAGAAGAACTTAAGTGGCAGAAATATGCATGTGCAGAAAGTTGGTTTTAAAAGAGGGACCACCTAGGAAGAACATAGGACCAAGGCTTAAAAACTTAAGAACATTTAACCCAAAGGATGTAAAGGAAAATCAATATAACCACGACCATTCAATGAATTTTTGATGGATGGTTGTAGTTGCATTCTAGAAGTAAATCTTTGAAGCAATAGACTTGCGAATTGAAACCTTCAGAATAACACTAGAACCCTTAGATGTGGACACGTGGCGAGATCAAGGCTCATTTATCTCTTTTCAATGCCTCAAAGTTAATGTATAGCATTTAATTTAATTGAAATTATCAATCTTTTAGTTTTGAACATCCGAAGCATTTGATTGGACAACTCATGGCTTTAATGAAACAAGATTTGTAATGATTTCATATCATTTGAGTGGCACTGGTAGTGCTAACTGGAGTCTGGGGATTTTGATAGCTTGTCAAATTGAGGTACAATTTGCATGTAGCTAGACATCAATCAAATTAATTAAAAATTTTAATTTTTAATTGTACATGTAAGGCTTAAGATACACAAATTGACTAAGTTGGTTTTTTGGTTTGCGCGAATCAGGCTGATAGTGGCACTAGTGGCCCATAAATTATTAAATAGGGTTAGTAATAGTGATAGTAATAATGTGACATTGTAATTCAGTTGTAATAAAATAAATGGTTATAAATTTACAATAAAGAGAAATTAAGTATTATCTATTTATGAAATAATTGCATGCAGATTTAAAAGTAAAACATAAAGCAATACAAATGAAAAAAGAAAGTTGCCATCAAAGAGTTATTTTTTGAGTTTTGCGTCTATGAATCTATTCAAATTATTATTATTTTCCTTTGAGAAATTTAGTATTATCTATTTATGAAACAATTGCATAAAAAGGTGGAGTAAGTAGCCATTCATCACATTGCATTTGAAAAATTTGAAGTAGTGATTTGATTTGTAATGATTTCATATCATTTGAACTTTGAGGGGCACTAGCAATTTTGACAATTGTCAACCTGTCATAGTCTAAATGTCAATCAAATTAACCATTTAAATAGCTATAAGGCTTAAGTTACACGAATCGATTAAAATTTAAGTATGTTTTTTGGTTTGCACGAATCATGATTATGATTCATGAATCATGATTATACCTAACCTCACATGTGACATGTGTGAGGTGTACACAGGGACTAGGCTAGTAGTGGCACTATTGGTGGCACTATTGCCCATAAATAAGGATAGTGAGCACAACTAAAAATGGAAATCATTCGTTGAAGGCTAAAGGCTTTACTATTGAGAATTTGAGTGCAATGTTCTAATTGTCATAAGGGTTTTCATTTTGTAGGGTTAATAAGGAATATGATTTAGGAAGAAGATGATGTGGCATTATTGGGGATACTCTAAATTCTCCTGCCTACATTTATGTAGTTATAGAGTAAAAGACTAGTTTCCTTCAAGTTCAGAATGGGTGGAATTGGAAAGAAGTTGATTTAGTTCATTTGACTTCTCAGACAAGTTTTGAGCCATGATGAGGAGCTCCGATGGAGATAAGTGCTCTTCCAGTGTATGGAAGCTAGAAGTAGATGATGGGAGCAGTTTTACAACCCCTCATCTTTTGCATGACTCTGATTTTCAAAGGGGAGAAGTACATTTTGTATCTTCACAACCCCCATTTCCCTGGTTTGATTAGCCCACCTTTCCCCATGCATTTATTTTTCAAAGCCATGGATGATCTCAGAAGTTGTCATTCTTGTTAAGGTTTACCAAAAATTGAAATTCAAAATGCATAGTTAACCCAACAAGTCCCATTTATGTTCAGACACACATGTATTACATTTACATTTTCACTAGCCATCCAAAAAAAGCTTGGTGCTTGTGCTTACATTTGTATTTTTACTATGTAAGAATGTGACATTGTAATTCATTTGTAATAAAGTAAATGGTTGTGCTATTAATTTGACATTGTAATTCCTTTTATTAAGTCCTTTGCAATGTTAAGTGTTAATGTGATATTAATGTGACATTGTAATTCCTTTTATTAAGTCCTTTGCAATTGCAACGTTAAGTGCTACTATGCTTACTGCTATTAATGGTTGTGCTACTGCTATTAATGTGACATTGTAATTCATTTTATAAAGGCCTTGATAATTCGAGCGCACTAATGGTTAAAATTAAAAGAATTTTAAAACACATGTTTATTATTTATATCATAAATTACTCAACGGTTCGATAGAACATTTGATGTATCATTGTAGACTCAAGGGAGCAAAGCAAGCTTAGTTGCTAGGCCTCCAAGTTTTATAACCATTTGACATTTTGCATTGTCACAGAGTTCTAAATTTTCATAACTACCCAATTCATCAACTTGGTTCACTTTGTTGAGTAACTTAAGTTCATGCATACATAATCTTTGAGTTATGGTGTGTATATTTAGTTGATGGGTTAGAGGTTTTGAAAACACTAAAACTTCATACTTTGGTTTTAAGGTTCCAAGTTTTAGCGACCACGCGACATGATGGACTTATCTTGCATTTCAAAGGCGCCGTTGTCTGACATCTCATTGAACGCTATGTATGGAATAAACTTGAGTTGTCTTTTCAAGAATTTCCAAAAGCATGCAGGTTTAAAGGCTATCTTTTCGAGGTATGAAATTGAATGCCGCATTTAAAGCATGCCCTATCAAAAATAACGACATATGTGGGTGGCAAAATTTTTCTTAGACATTTATCCTGCATTCTCATTTTACTCCACATTGATTGCATGTCTTGTCATTTTATATGGCTTGGAGGTGGTGAGAACTTATTTGTTAAAGCCTTAGCTGTACTTCTACCTACTGCTATTATTTCTTTAGGAATTCAAGCATCTCATTAGGCATAGGGAGCTCACGTAGTATGAAATTGAAAATTGTTGGCTCGGTGTGAGGGATACGAAGCTAGGAATTTTTAAATTGGAAGAATTTTGGGCACATCTAGATAGTAAAGAAAAATCTACTGTAGATGTGAAGGTGTTCAAAAGTGGACTAGCTCAGGCTGGAGGTTTTCTAGAAGTAGTGCTGAGTGTTGAGACCTAATTGCTGCATGTGCAAGAAGGTGCATTCCTAAAACCTAGGAAATCAAGGCCGCAGACGAAACCATTGTAGCTAAAAAAATTCCTGAGGTCATTTATCAAGCATTAGGAATTCCAAAGAAGGCACCTGTAAAAGAGATGTCTTTTGTAACAACTAATAAATATTTCAGGACTAATGAAACCTGGTGTAAAAATTCTATGGCCAAAGGGTGATTAAATTCAGAAGAGAAAGGTAAGTCTCAATTGCCCAATAAACTTAAGAGGACACATTTTAAAGCATAAATTGTTGATGTTATTACTTAATCGTATCATTGGGAATGCACAAGTTAAATTATTTGAAGACTGGATGTGTCAGTTCATTTTAGTTATCTATGATGATAATGTGTTTATCAATTGGGCTGAGATAATTTTCTTTCCCTTGAATGAGCAATTAGTTAACTTTCAGAAGACTGCTACCTTTCATCTATGTTCTTGTTTGATATATATCATTGCTAGTAAAAGAGCTTATTGGCCAGGGTTGAAACCAAAAGTACCACCAAGTCCTGACATGCTTGTGTATAAGTGTTATCCACAATTTACCAGGCAGGTTGGGATGGGAGAATATTGTCTTGTTAATGATGCCTTTTTAATGGAAGTTGTGAGAAAGTTGGATGGAAACCCTAAAATGTGTGTTTCCCCTTAATCAAAATCTCTGGTGTTGAAGTTTGGAAGTATTTATATCCAGTTTGATAGGTTTTCTTATTTAAGAATTGGAGGTTATGAGAAGGCTCCACTTAAATTGCCTAAGTACCCTAAGGATTTACTGGTATTTTTGGAGGTCTGCAGACAAATGGCCATAGTAAATATAAAATACATGAATATGGGAAAGTGAGGGTATACCTTCCCATTAGTTACTCATTATTTCTCTTGCAAAAGTAATCAGATGGCTAGGAATTTTGAAAGGATTCTCAAATAATACAATCTCTAGTAATTGTTTGTAAGAACTAATTTTGACAGCAAGGGCTTTGTGAGAAAAAAATTGTATGCCTCCAGCTCGTATCAACCAAATGGAAAAAAGGTCACGATGGCTTCCTTATATCTAGAACTAGATCAATTCATTTGGTATCGTTGGATTTTCACTCATTGAAGTAAAAAGGGGCTCACCGTCTCATTGTCAATTTTTATAGAGGAACTCCAAACACAATATAGCAATAGCGTCACAGAAAAATTCTTCAGCTAGCTATCTAAACTTCAACAAACAGGATCAGTTAAGGATTATATTCAACAATTCCAAAATCTATCCTTAAGGGTGGATACAATTATGGAGGAAAACTTGAATGACTTATTCTTGGGTGGTCCCAAGGATCACATTCAACATGAGGTACGCATGTTTAGCCCTAGTTCCATAAATGAGTCTTTTATCTTAGCACGCAGGGTAGAGGAGAAGTATTTGATTCCTAAGAAGCAAGGGGCTAATGTGACAAGAGAGAAAGGATATTCAACACAACCTACTAAGTTGACTCCACAAAAAATTGAGGAGAAAAGAGAAAAAGGCTTGTGTTTCAATTGTGATAGCAAATATAGTCGAGGACATAAATGTAGTGAAAAGAAATTGTTTTATATTGAAGGTCCCAATGAGGAAGAAGAGGAGGAACCCATACTAGAAGATGAAAGGGAGTCAAATGAGGAATCACATGATTCTCAACCAATCATTTCTTGTCATGCACTCTCAGGTTTCATGCTCCACTAACTCTCAAGGTGGTGGGGTTCCTAAAGAAGCGAAGGTAACAGTGTTGATCAACTCGTAGTACTCATAATTTCATCAACAAAAGTTAGCTACTCGTCTAAATTGTTTCATATATCCAGCTCCAGAGTTTCAAGTTTTGATTGCAGATGGTGGTACAGTTAGTTGTTCAGGGAAGTGTCATAGCATTAAATTATCCATGGGAGATTATCAACTTGATACCCCAATGTATGCAATATCCATGGGTGTAGCAGATATTGTTTTAGGAGTACAATGGCTTACTACATTAGGAACAATTGAGATGAACTTCCAAGAAATATTCATGAGATTTCAATTAGAAGGAAGGCTAGTAGAGCTAAGGGGGTTGAAGGAAAAATCTCCACAAATGGTAAGCTCTCATCAAATGCAAAAGTTTCTTAAGAAAGGAGTGGATGGATTTGTGGCCCAACTATGTTCATTAGAAGTCTCTCAATCTAATACTCCTACTCATCTAGATTTGCAAGCTATAATTGATCGTCACTCAGTTGTTCTTGGAGATATGCCTAAAGGACTTCCTCCTAAGAGGGATCATGATCATGCCATACAGTTAGTCCCAGGGAGCCAACCACCGAACATCAGGCCTTACAAGTATCCACACATACAAAAGAGTGAGATAGAAAAGATTGTTGAAGAGATGCTAGAGGCAAGAATCATCGGCATAGCCAAAGTGCTTACTCCTTGTGGTGATGGTACGTAAGAAGGATGATACTTGGCGCATTTGTCCAGATTATAGAGTGCTCAACATGTACACCATTAAAGATAAGTTTCCAATTCCATTCATTGATGATTTGCTAGATGAATTAAATGGAGCTATGTTTTTTACCAAGTTAGATCTTAGATCTGGTTATCACCAAATTTGGATTAAGGAGGAAGATATTTGTAAGACAACATTTCAGATTCGTGTGGGTCATTATGAATTTTTGGTGATGCCATTTGGTCTTACCAATGCACCATCTACATTCCAAAGTTTGATGAGTTCCATTTTTAAGAAGTTCTTGAGAAAGTTTGTGTTAGTATTCTTTGATGATATATTAATTTTTAGCAAGACTTGGGAAGAAAATTTGCAACATGTGGACCAAGCATTACAAATACTTGAAGATCATAAACTCTATGCTAAGCCATCCAAGTGTGCTTTTGGTCTTACAGAGGTGGAGTATTTGGGACACATAGTTTCACATGAAGGAGTAAAGGTGGACCCTAACAAAATTAAGGCTATCATGGAATGGCCTATTCCAAAAACCATTAAGAAACTGAGAGGATTCTTGGGATTGACATGGTACTATAGAATATTTGTGAAGAATTATGGTAGTATAGCAGCACCTCTCACCACTTATTGAAGAAGGATTCCTTTCATTGGAACGAGTCTGCTAATACAACATTTGAGAGATTGAAGGAGGCTATCTGTACAACTCCAGTACTTGCCACTCCTAACTTCACCAAGGAATTAATTGTGGAATGTGATGCTTCTAGAAATGGGATAGGAGCAGTGCTCATGCAAGAAGGTCAACCAATTTCTTTTCAGAGTCATCAATTAAAAGGTAAGAATCAACTAAAACCTATTTATGAGAAGGAAATGCTAGCAATACTCCATGCAGTGAAACAATGGCGGCCTTATCTATTGGGTAGACATTTCAAGGTTAAGATAGATCATGATAGCCTAAAATATTTTTTGGAACAACGACTATCTTCTGAAGAGCAACAAAAATGGGTCACTAAGATGTTAGGATATGACTTTGAGATTGTATATAAGAAAGGGAAAGAAAATATTGTCGCAGATGCACTGTCAAGGAAGGATGAGAAAGATGAAGCCTTATTGTGTGCCCTTTCAATATTACAAGAAAATTGGGTGGAGGAAGCCAAAGAAGAGTGGAAAAATGATGTGACAATTAATCTCATCGAGCAATTAAAAAGTGATCTTAGTAGTTCAGATAAGTTTTGTTGGAAGGGAGATACTCTTTGGTATAAAGAGTGTTTGTATCTTTGCAAGAATTCCAACCTTAAAATCAAGATTCTCACAGATTTGCATGAGTCTCCAGTGGGTGGTCATTCAGGATTTATGAAGACATATCATCGAGTCAAGCAAGATTTATTTTGGGAGGGGCTAAAGGGTGATGTTCAAAAATTTGTGGCTAAATGTTTGGTGTGTCAAAGGCATAAAGGGGAGACAATTAAGACACCGGGTCTCTTGCAACCCTTATCTATTCCTAGCTAGTGTTGGGAAGAGGTATCCATGGACTTCATCACAGGGCTTCCCAAATCTAAAGGTCATAATGTCATCATGGTGGTAGTTGATCGGCTCATTAAATATGCACATTTCATTCCATTAGCACATCCTTTTACAACAAGTGCAGTGGCTAAATATTTTTTGGAGAATATCCAAAAGCTACATGGTACACCTAAAGTTATTGTTAGTGATAGTGATCCTATCTTCACTAGTCACTTTTGGAAAGATTTATTCTCATGTTTGGGTACTCAATTGGCTCTTAGCTTTGTACCACTTGTTATGAAATAACTTGCACAATAGAAGAATATGATATGAAATATGCTGCAAATACTTGATAATAACTAAGAATAACAAGCCACTTCGATGGGGAAAACCTCCAAATATCTCTAATGAGAACACACTTCACACTTGATGATGAAATAAGACTCACAACCTCCTATATATACCTATTTATGCCAAGGATATCACCTAGGCCGACTTAGACACACCTATATAAGACTTAGGCCGACCTAAACAACTAAATAACAATATACTAATGATAATATGACTTAATAGAGAGTTAAGATAGCCACAAGCCGACTATTCATAACCTGATGTACAATAATATTAAGGGCGTAGCAGAGAAGATACAAATTTTTGGTCTCTCTTTCCAAATTCCTGAAAATGTGTCTGAAGATTCGATGGTTTTTGATCCTGAATATGATAAGTTTCCTAATAAATCACATCCTAGAGTTGACTGGGATGAAGATGAAGTTTTATATGTGAGTAAACGAGCTGAACCAGTACTCAAAAGGAGTTAGGATTGGTTGGAGGGAAGCTGTCGTAGGGTTGCTGGTTCTAATCATGAGCCAAAATCGTCCCAAAAAAATGAGCAAGGATCTAGCCAAGTAGTCCTCAGAGGTACATCATCGGCGAGGATAGTCATCAAGTCTTCTAGCACCCCCATTCACAATTTGTGGGTGATGGTGAAAAGTCAGAGAAATCAATTAAATCAAAATCAATATGTGAACAAGACAACCCATCCACCCCTACTCTTAAAAAGAAAAATGTCCAAAAAAAACCTATGTTAGAAGATTCAAAGAGCATCTTTAAGCATATTGTTGAAGATAGTACTTTCCCACCCTTGTTTGAAGAATCTTCTCCTCCTATAGAAAACTTATCAATTATTCCTAGCAAGTCTAGAGAGGTTGTTCAGAGTGATAAAGCCCCTAGTGTAATAGAAAACTCTCTAGTATGGTTGAGGAAAGCGGTAGAAAAGAAGAGGAAATACACTCCTACGACATCTGCTAGAGTAGATACATAGAAAAAATTACTCAATCTTCCTCGAGGCCCAAGAAAGCCTAGAAAATGTCAAGAATTCTGAATGATGTTATCTCTAGTAATTAGGTGTTAGAAATTGTAGAACCTTTAAAAGATGTAGATGATGATAAGATAACCACAGATGATTATAAAATCATACATGTTGACATGGGTCCCCAAACACTTGAAGGTGATGTATATCATGCCAGTTACTCAGTCAATGCTTTAGCCAAGCGGGAAAAAGAAGAAAGGAAAGAAAGGGTAAAATTGCAATCTCAAATTTTGGATTTCAAAAACTTTATCTCTTCAATTGTTTCTCCCTTTTTGTCTACCGAGGTTTCTAGTTCGCAAGAAAGAGTTATTGATGAGTCTGTGATGTAGTTGACTAAGAAAAATCTAAATTATTCCAAGGCTGCTAGTGAGTGGATTGAAGAATTGTCTCAGGAAGCTATATTTTTTATTAGTAAATCTATGATTTCCTACACTCACATTGTTGATAAAAGAAAAGGATTAATAGCAGAACTGTAATAGGTTAGAAAGAATCAAACCAGTCTGTATGTAGTTTCAGAAGAAATGAAAGATTTAGTTTCCATGGATCGATTGAAGTTGGTAAATGAATAGATTGTTAGTGATCCAAAGGAATTAGATCCTTCATGGCTTGATTCACTTAAATGGAAACTAAACATTTATGATGAACTGGTAAAGGAAATTACAGAAGTGTTAGAGAAGTATTTGGATATGTTAGGAGAAATCAAGGGAAACTTTTATGATCTGCAGGTGAAGATAATAGATGATTTTGATGAGAAAATTTTGGACACAAAAGAAATCTACTCAAATTTTAGAGAAGTCTTCACTAGAGAAGTAGCACATCTTGCTATGATGACTAAAGAATCTTTCTCAAAGCTTGGGAGGCTAGAGGTTTATCTCAAAAATTTTAAAGCTGAAGCAGAAAGGAGGTCTGACACACTGAACAAGTCTGAAGTTGCTCTCAAAAAATGGAGAACTAGGCTTCAGATCACATTGACACCAGGAAGTAGGGAGATTTTTGCAATCATTACCACGAACACGGAATATAAAGCCAGAATGGAGATGCAGGAGAACAAGGAACTAGAAGCTAATGAAGTTGAAGTGGCTGGGAATGATGCATAGTTTATTTTGAGCATTTTCATATACTTTCTTTAAAGTTGGCACTTTTAAGTTAATGACTTCTTTTAATTTTTGGTACGGTTACTTTCAAGAAATAGTTACCAAAGACATTGGCAATGTTTAAATATTGGTTCGACTGATGTGATTAGGTTCTTTGAGAAAACTTTGATTTATTCATTAGAGAAAAATCTGTTATTTTTGCTATTATCTGTTATTTTGATATAGAAGACATTGGTGGAGTTTATGCATGCATAATATTTGAGTTATGGTGTATAGATTTTTTTTTTTATACTGAATGTTTGCTAGTGTGATATCTATTATTGGGATGATAGATGATATAATTTTTCTATATTTCTATGGTGTTATTGTCTATGAATAAAATTTCTGCAATGATATTGATTTAGTTGTTATCTTTCTTTCAGAAGTTCTATTTCTATTTACATGAGATTGATAGATACCTTTGATGCTTTCTGGTTAAAAGCCCCATCCTTTATTTTCTTTCTGGTTAAAATCATCATTAGTTAAAAAAAATCATTCATTAAACATTAGATAAAGGTAGCTACCACCTTTAAAAATAATCAGAGAATCGGTTTTGAAGTTTGTAATGTTGTAATGTTACCGATTCAACTGTGGTTACATTTATCACCTTTTATGGGTGTATGAATATAGAGTTAGGTGATAAATCTGTTAACCAACAGATAAAAAAATCTTAGGGTATGTCTTCCCATTGGAGACCCCTTCTTTTGTGTGCAAAACAAACCAGATGGCCAGGGGAGCTAAAGGAATTCTCAAGGAATATAACCTCTAGAATTTGTCTGAATTTCCCTCTTTTGTACCTGATAGTGATAATCCACCTTTCACTCCTAACGCTCGTAAAGAAAATATTAGTGGAAATGAAGATTCTAGTTTGGTAGTAGCCTCCCCAGGATGGCTAAAAAAAGTAGTGGAGAAGAAGAGAAATCATATTCCTACAATGATAGTTGGAGTGGATATAGTTTCAAAGTTACTTCAAAGCTCTTCAAAACCTAAGAAAGCCAGGAGGATGTCAAGGATGGTGACTAATGCTACTGCTGGAACTCAAATGTTAGAAATTGTTGAGCCTGTGAAGGATTTAAATGAAGATGAAATAATGAAAGAGGACTACAAATTCACACATGTTGATATGGGGCCTCCAACACTAGAAGGTGATGTGTACCATGCCAATTATTCAATCAATACCTTGATTAAAAGAGTGAAAGAATAGAGGAAAGAAAATATAAAACTGGAATCTCAAGTCCTCGCATTGAGTAACTTTATTTCTTCCATGGCCACTCCTACATCTAATGAAGCCTCAAGTTCTTAGGTAGAGGGCATTGATGTGATCACCATAGAGAAAATTAAAAATAATTTGAGCTAATCCAGAGCTGCTTGTGAGGGGATCGATAAAATATGTAGAGAGGCTATCTTATTTCTGAATAAATCTATGCTCTTTTACACTAAAGTTGTTAATAAGGTGAAGGAGTTAGTAACAAAAGTTTAGTAGCTCAGAAAAGATCAAACCAATCTCTATGTGCTTGCTCAAGAAATGAAAGAATTGAACTCTATGGATGCGAAGATATTAATTGGTGAGAAAATTGTGAATAATCTTAAGGAGCTAGACCTTTCCTAGTCCATTTCACTAGAATGGAAATTGAATATGTATGATAATCTGGTGAAGGAAATTAATAATGAACTTGATATATTATATGAAATGTTGGGGGAAGTTAAAGAAGATTGTCGTATTCTGGGAGTGGAAATTATTGATGAGTTTGATGAAAACATTCTAGATATAAAAGAGATCTCTTTGAAGTTCAGAGAAATATTCAAGAAAGAAATAGCTGATCTTGCTATAGTGACATGGGAGTCCTTCTCGAAACTCAATGGAATGGAGATCCACTTGAGGACTTATAAATGTAGAGAAGAGAGAAGATCTTAGAAGTTGGTTGAGTGTGAAAATGCTTTGGTCACATGGAGAACTAGGTTACAAATTACTACAAATCTAGGAAGCAAAAATATCACCACAATTGTCACCAAGTACTGGGAATACGGGCAAAGAGTAAAGGCACAGGACGCATTACTAAAGGAGAAGGAGGTGAAAATAATTGACAGTGAAGGAGTCAGTGCTAGGAGTGGGACCATTGTTTAGTTTTTATTTTTTATGTTATTTTCTTTAATTTGGCTCTCTTGATATTTCAAAGACTTTTTATTTTAATTTCTAAAATGGTTGTCTTCAGGAAACCGTTATGAAGACAAAAGAAACTCTATGTTTTCTAGTGGATTGTCTATTATTGGAATGATAGATTTTTGGATAGTTTCATTGTTTTGGAATGTTTATCTGTGAATAAATATTTTATGGTGATGGATGCGTAAGGATTTCTTAGTATAATTTAGGTGATTTGGTAGTTTAAGCTTTTATTGTTTAAGCTAGGTGGACACTAGATGCCTTTATAAGTTATTTATGTTGAAATGTTAGCTTTTGTTAGCTTATAACTTATAAGTTATGGATGTTGAACTATTAGCTTCTATTCAAGGAATGGATTAATAATATTCCTTTCAGTTATTTATCAAAGATTGTGTGAATGGAAATGCAATAGGAATTTATAAGTAGTGTGATAAGTGTTGTTTTTTAAAAATGATGTAGAATCACATATCAAATTCAATACCATGGAATACAATATATATATATATTTTTTTCTGAATCCTAACCTTAGTCGCTAGTCCTCAGAGTTTTATAACCTTGTCGCAGAGTTCTAAATTTTCATAACTTATCGATTCTCTGACTTTTTTGATGCTTCACTTTGTTGAGTTGAAAGTCTTTCTTGGTCATCTTTCTACTCGGTGGGTCGGAGGTTTCAAAACTTCATAGTTTGGTTCTGAGGTTCACTTTGTTGAAGCAATAATGGAAAATAGATAATTTTTTTTATTATTATAACTAATAACACTATGAATAAATGATCACTCACCTTTTCTACTCAGTGGGTCAAAGGTTTCGAAAACTTTGAAACTTCATAGTTTTGTTCTAAGTTTCACTTTGTTGAAGCAAGAATGGAAAAGAGATAAAGAAAATGTATTATTATAGCTAATAACACTATGAAGAAATGATCACTCACCTTTTAAGTCTATGTTTTCAGCTTCACAGCTCGTTGATTTCTAGTTTCGAATGGAGAAGTAGACCCTCAGAACAAAAAAAATGTGTAAGAATAAATGACACTTTCGATTGTATTTATATCAATCCATGATTCCATATTTGGCGAATTTTGTAGGATTTTTTAATGGTATATTAAATATTTGGAAAATCCCGCTTGCTTATACAATGATAGTTGTAATTTTTAAGGCGAAATGTGTCCTCAAATGTAATTATTTGTTAATGTTATTGGAAAAATAGGTCATCATGAGCAACTATTTATACATTTTAAGTAGCAAAATGGGTCTTCACAAGAAATTATTTGTAAATTTTAATTGGTGAAATGGGTCCTGATGCAATGTTGTTTTAATAGTATTTCCGAATATGTAGGTGTTTTATTAAATGCTTTCATGATTCTAGGCAAAAATATTAGTCAGTCCAATTGAAATGCATAGTTTTACAATGGAAAATTTGTTGCTTAAATATGCCTCATAAAAAAAATCATTGGCAAATGGACATGCATTGGACCTATAGTTCATAAAATCTTGGCAATTTGGACATTCTGTTGGGTGTGAGAAATTTGCCAATTTTGACTTGGCCGATTCCTTGAATTTTCCAATTGGTGAAGATTCGCCACTAAATTTTTTCTGGTGTTATCACAAAAAATAGAAATAGGCTCATCACATACTACTCCAATTTCCTTCAAAGTTTGCTTCATCCACAGAACCTATGTGCAGCAGGATTCCACAACAATATATTTTTCCTCTGTAGTGGATAAAGAAACTGAGTCTTTCTTTTTACTCAACCATGAAAGTAATCTTCTGCGAAGAAAGAAAGCACCACCACTGGTACTCTTCCGGTCATCTATACATCCAGCCCAATCAACATTTTTGTAAGCACTCAGAGTAAAATCATCACCCTTAAGATACCATAATCCATATTCCAGTGTACCTTTAAGATATCTAAATATTCTCTTCACTGTTGTAACATTTGTTTCTTTAGGATCTTCTTGAAATCTAGCAACTAAACATACTACATGCATAATATCTATTCTATTAGCAATAAGATACAATAGTTTACTAATCATTGATCTATATTTTCTCTGATCAGTCTTAACAGATTCATCATCTTTGCTCAGTTTACATCCAGTTACCATTGGAGTACAAACTTGTTTAGAATCCTCCATCCCAAACTTCTTCAAAAACTCTTTTACATACTTGGATTGTGAAATGAATATCCCTTTGTCAATTTGATTCACATGTAGACCAAGAAAGAAATTCAATTCACCAATCATAGACATCTCAAATTATTTCTACATCTCTTCAACAAACTTTTTACACATGCCATCATTTCCACCAAAAATGATATCATCAACATACACAACTACTATCAACATTTTGTTACCTTGTACCTTAAAGTAGATATTGTTGTTAGCAAAACCCTTGTTGAATCCTTGCTTTGTCAAGTATCTATCCAATCTTGCATGCCAAGCTCTGGGAGCTTGCTTCATTCCATACAATGCCTTCTTCAATTTACAAACCATGTCTGGTTTGTCATACAACTAAAAACCTTCAAGTTATTCCATATACACTTCTTCCTCCAATTCACCATTCAAAAAATTTGACTTAACATCCATCTAATATACCTTGAAGTCCTTATGGGAAAAAAATGCCAAAAACATCCTAATAGCTTCCATTCTAGCCACAGGGGTGAATTCTTCTTCAAAATATATTCCTTCAACTTGTGAATATCCTTTGCAAACCAGTCTTGCCTTATTCCTTACTACTCCATTTTCATACAACTTATTTCAGAACACCCATTTTTAGCCAATCACATTTTTTTTCACAAGCCTAGGGACTATTTCTCGTGTCTAATTTTTTTCTATTTGCTACAATTCCTCTTTCATAGCTCTCATCCAAATTTCATCTTCACATACTTATTTTATAGATTTAGGTTCTATTTTAGAAAGTAAACACAAATTTACCTCAATTGCAACTTTGGTTCTTGTCTTCACACCTTCACTCTTGTCTCCAATTATTTTATCTTCTAGATGATTCTTTTGTACATACTTAGGAGTTCTTATAGTAGGTTTTGGATCATTCTCTTCTTCTTCTTTCTCTTTATTCTCCTTCGATACATGTCCAAAAATAGGATCATTAGGTTCAACTTCACTTATCTCAATAGGTTTTTGTATGTCTTCATCAACTTTCACATTAGCACTTTCAATAATCTTTCTCAATCTTTTGTTAAAATATGTGTATGCCTTGCTAGTAGTAGAGTATCCAAGAAATATTCCTTCATCACATCTATCATCAAACTTTCCAAGGTTTTCATCATCTCTTTTAATATAGCATCTGCTTCCAAATACCTTAAAATATTTCATAGTAGGAGTCTTACCAGTCCATAACTCAAAATATGTCTTTGTGCTATTGTGTTTTATTTGAACTCTATTAATAACATAAACAACAATATGTATCACTTCTCTCCAATATACATTTGGTACATTGGAATCTTTCATCATAGTTCTAGTAGCTTCATGTACTATCCTATTTTTCCTTTCAAGTACTCCATTATGTTGTGGGGTTCTTAGAGCATAAAATTGTCCTTTTATGCCATGCTTCTCATAGAATGCATTAAATTCACCGGAAGTGAATTCACCACCTCTATTAGATCTCAAACACTTTATTTTCAAATTTACTTCATTTTCCACTCTTGCTTTGAATACAGGTTAAACCTATCCAGAGCTTGAGTCTTTTCTCTGAGAAAAGCAACCCATTTCATTCGAGTATAATCATCAATAAGCAACATAAAATACCTATCTCCATTTAGGCTTCTAGTTCTTGTTAGACCACAGAGATCGGTGTGTACTAAATCCAACATTCTGGTAGTAGAATGTTCTTTTCCCTTAAAGCTACATCTTGTCTATTTTCCCAATTAACAACTTCTAGAGATAGTATTAGTAGGTCTTGTGATTTTAGGCAGTCCTCAAACAATCTCCTTTGAACTGATCTTGACCAGGTTATCAAAATTTACATGTCCCATTCTCTGGTGCCATAACCAAATTTCACTGACTTGAGATACCAAGCACTGACCATCAACTCCCTTCAACTGATAGATGTTTCCATGAGTTCTTCCAGCTGTAACTATATCTCCATTTTCAGATCCTTTTCTGATTTCACAGGTATTGTTTGGAAACACAAGTTTTAAGCCATTGGTACACATCTGACCAACACTTAGAAGGTTATGACTCAAACCCTTCACATAATATACATCATCAATATTGTGCACTCCATCAAAACTAATTGAACCTTTACCACAAATCTTAGCTCCCGAATCATCACCGAACATAACCAAACCACCATCATATTTTTCAAGTTTAGTGAACTTACTCTTATCTCCGCTCATGTGATTTGAAAATATACTATCAATTACCTAGTAGTCTTCATCCTATCTTGCATGAAAAGTGGTAACCAAGGTATCTTCCATCATATTCTTCTTAACCTTAGGAGCCTTCTTACTTACACATTTTCCAGAGTTAGTGGATATAGATTTACTTTCCAGAGCTAAAACTAAGCATTCACTATCATCAATCTCATTCTCAAATTCATCATCAGAAATACCTGCCTCTTCCTTAACATAGTACAACTTCTTATACTTCTTATCCTTCATATCCTTATCCTTATAATCCTTGTTTTTCTTATGTATAACCCTATTCGGACATCTTGAAGCATAATGACCAATATTACGACAACTAAAGCATTTAAAGGGCAACATACCTTTATACTTTTCAGTACCTTTCTTCAATTTCTTGGTGAATTTTTCTTCCAACTCTTCATCATCGGTATTCGATTCTTCAATCTTCAAAGCCTTAACCGTCATTTTTTTCTTCTTTTTTGTCTTGTCATCTTTCTAGAACTTCCTTATCTCAAATTCTTGCAAGGTGTTGAACAAATCTTCTAGAGTATATTTCTTAGGATCATACATTTCTTCAATAACATAGATCTTGTCGCTGTAACATTCTAGTAAAGTGATTAGGATCTTCTCTATTATATCTTCATCTGATAGTTTTCCTCCTTGATTTCTAACATCATTTGCTACCAGTTCAACTCTCTAAAAGAAACTTGTAAATTCTTCACTGTCTTCCATTTTCAAGTTCACAAATCTACGCTTTTCCGCCAACCTCTTTGTCAATTTCACCTTTTCATTTCCTTCATACATGTCTTCCAACTTCTTCTAGACTTCATATGCAGTATCTAGAGAATTAACTTTAACTCGTTCATTTTTAGATAAATCACCGCAAATCACATACATTGCCTTCTCATTTTCTTCATAAGTAGAGATCTCATCTGTATAATTAACACCACTTGAAGGAGGTGTATACTTTGTCTCTATAGCCTTCCAGGTCTTGAAACCAAGAGAGATAATATATCCTCTCATCTGTTCCTTCTAATCATTTTAGTTAGTTCCATAAAACATAGGGATCACCAACTTGTGCGCCATTGGATCTTCCTTAAGTAGTTAAGCTCTACACAAGGAACCAAAAGCTCTGATACCAATTGTTAAACATGGACATGACAACTGAGAGGGGGGTGAATTAGTTGTCACACAAGTTCAAAATTAAAAATTTATCACTTATCAATTCTTCAACCACACTATTCTGTTATTAAATATGAGCATGAAACAAAAATAACATAAAGTAAATCAACACAATGAACACTAGATTTTTACATGGAAAACCCACTAAGGAAAAAACCACAATGAGGGTTAACTCACAATATAAAGATTATAAAACTGAATATAGAGGATCACTACCAAGAGCTCACTACCCAGAAGAGGACTCACTATCCAAATACAAAGGCTCACTGCCTACAAAGGACTCACTATCCAACAGGGAGGCTCACTTCTTATAAATACAAAAGAGAACAAAAGATCCAGCACAATAATTAAATCATATTTGTGGGATTACAGAAACCTTCAGCACACTAAAAATTGCTATCACTACTCACTCACAGACACACTTCCTCTTTTATGATTTGTGGCTCACTTTCGTCACTTTGCATCACACTATCATACAACTCTTCATAATTCAACTTGATTTTATACCATTCTCAACCTTAGAAGCATTTACCAAGGTCGGCCACAAATAGCCCATTTCAAAAATTCAAATTAGGTCAGCAACTCAAAATTCCTATGGTGGAAAGGAATAAGAGTGGACCAATAAAATTAATTTTCAAGATCAAAAATAACATTCTCAAATCAATCGCATGCTTCCTAAATTAATTTTTATTTTTCAAATGAAGTGTAAACACTAGGTCAACCAAACCTAATGAAAAAACAAATGAACAATGATGCACATGCTTCCCAACATGGAGATGACATGTGGACACCACAACACGCTTCATTACTCACAAGACTTCATCTCAGACTTCTTTAGATATGTGTGCAACAAAAAAATACACTTCATACACTAAATACCTTGTTGGAAAGAGGCATTGCAAATATAGTTTGGTGTTGTCATTGATGGTGTATCAATGGGTTATTTTTAGGTAAGGTTAGCAGATTAATAGATTAAATCAAAACCCAAAGAAACTATGAAACACAATGGAAGCTTAAACAAATTAAATGATTATACCAGATATTTGTTTCTTCCATGATTCATTTCCATAGCACGTTCTAGCTTGCAGCATATGATTGTTTCCCTCAGATTTGTGTGTGTGAGAAAATGTCTATGACTATGTCCTATGCAAGTTTTGAAGGATTTGAATGACAAATAATGACTATGCCTATGACTATGAAAAATGACTATGCCTATGAGTAAATAATCCAATTCAATAAACTAAATGCAAAGTAAATTTTAAGCACGAATGTCTATAATAATGAAGTGGTCCCAAAAATGTGAGCAAATTGGCATTTTATAGAAAATGCAATTTTGGGCGGATGGATGAGATTGAAAGTTGACAAAGCCTAAAATTAGTGGATGAGATTTAATGTGACAATCCCTAATTAGGGTTAGGGAAAAATTATTAAATGAGTGGTCCAGATGTCATTTGAGAAAATTGAATTGGCGGTCGAGAACAAATGTGATAATTAGCCAAAAAGATAAAGATTTTTGAAAATAAAGAATATAAATATTGCTTGATTTGTAAGATTTGAAAAATCAATAAGATAAAGGATGAATTGAAAAGCATATTTGAAAAATCAAGAATTTGCTCAATTACTTGATTTTTGGAAGAAGATTAATTTATGGATTTTGTGTGACAATAAATAATCGATTTTTAGATTATTTACTAAATGAAGTGATAGTTAACAAATGTGAGGCCATTTTAAATAATTCATTTATTTAAAATGAGGGAAATGTCAAATAAGGCAATTAAATAATTAAAGATAATTATTTAATTTAGATATTGTGACCAATAATTAAATAAATTAATAAATCTATTTAATTATGAGAATTAGTGACATATTAAATAAACAAATAAAATTTATTTATTTAATAATCAGGAAGACATAAGGAATTAAATAAATTAAGAAATTTATCTAATTGTAAGAAGATAATAGACCATTAGTGACATATCAAATAAATAAATAAAATTTATTTATTTAATAATCATGAAGAATAAAAATACATGAATTAATTAAATAATTATGAATTATTTAATTAATAGTCAAATGTGGATGAAGGACATAATTAAATGTCATAATTATGCTAGGACAAAAGTGATAAAATAGAGCTTGTAGGCCAAGGTCATTTTTAAGTGTCTACATTTTGCCCCTCTTTGTCATAATGTAGCATGTCACATTGTGACAAAGAAAATAAGTCAAAAATATTCTGCAATGCAAAAGAGGATGAGGAAGAATGACGAGGGAGGTAGTGGTATGCCCCCTCAAGAGGATGAACGGATTCCAAGATCATAGGTGTGCTCTTGAAATTGATGAGAAGACTAGAATATGAAGAGACAAAGAAATGTTAATGCAAAAGATATGGATGCAATGCCTATATGAGATGGGTGAGAGAAGATGAAAAGACAAAAGGAGATGCATGCTAGTTCCTAGACCAAATCCTTCAACATATTACCATAGGACTTTAATATTTATTGCTCTTAATCATCATTGGGAAAATTATTGTAATGGTCAACAAACATCATGATATGACATAGATCAAGGTGTGTAAGGTCGTACCATCACATGAGACTAATAGTCATAGACAAGGATGATCATGACTCATACTAAGAGTGCAATTTGCCTAGTATTTTTGTCACAATCAACCAAGAGCATAAAAAAGACAAGAAAGAAAAGTGATGAAACATTGTTGCTTCTCTAAATACTGTTGTCAGGACATCCTCGAGGAACTAGCAACATGACTGCCAAAAAGACAAGATGAGACAATCATCATGATATGTCACTGCTTCTCTAAATCCTATCGTCAGGACATCGTAGAGACACTAATAACATGACAGTCCAAAAAAAGGACAAAATAAGACAATCATCAAGATATTGTAGACATCAAAAATATACAAATTGATATTGCACACTTGATCCTGATCTACTAAGATCATTTGATCCTGAATCATCTCTCTATCTAACCATTTAATTGAATAGCCTTATTTGATTAAATTTGTCATAATTCCTCTTTTAATTAAATAAATCCCTCGATTTAATTAAATCATTATCTCTGTGTAATTAGCTAGGCCATTTCATCTTCCTATCTTTATTTAATTAAATAATCCATATTATTTGATTAAATCTCTAAAGTTAATCTAATTAAATTAAATAAATCAAGCATTTATCTAATTTAATCTAACATCACCCCCTTTGGTTAAATAAATCAAAATATTTATTTAACTAAGTCTAAATCATTCTTTTCTTATTTTGAGTTATTTAAATCCTAAAATCTAAGTCAAAATGGTCAAATCAACTAACATCATTTAAATTAATCAAATCCTGATTAATCTTAATATTAATCCATCAAATCCTCTAGATTTTGCAACTTGCACATGAAAATCAATTTAATTGATTTATAAATCATCTATTTTCATTCAAAAAAGGCATCCAAGAGGGAATATTCCTCCAAGTTTGAAATCTCTGCCCAAATCACTTGTCCATCCAACAAAGCATTTAAAGCTCTTACATTGTCTCTTACATGTCTCCCACTTGGAATTTAACTTATATTTCATCCCCCCTAAATATGTCATCTTATCAAATTCAAATTTCAAACTTGCACATTGATCAAAATGTGCTCAAGCTTCCTCCATTCACATGTTGACAAGTGGCATCTTTCCATTGGATGAATGTTAGTCCCACATTGCTCAATTTTGGACATTCATCCTTCAATATCATCTATAAATGAAGAGCTCCTCTCCTCATTTGATCATCCACAATTTATGAAAAGTTACCATGCTCAAATATCCATCAAATTTCATCAATCATTCTTGAATCATAGTTAGGTTTTGCAGATTTTAGCTTGGAGCACTCTTCAACATCAAAAAAGTGGATCAAATCTTCATCAACATATCAAACTTGCATCTTAGGAATTGGGAAAGGGCCAATTTCACATCAAATTGGCACCAATTCCCCCATGGGATCATGAGTTGCGCATCTAATTAGGATTCAATCTTTGTTTTATCATTTCCATTGTGTTCTTTAATATTTTCTTCCTAGTTTGAATGTTGTAAATGGATTTCATGGGGAATCCTTGTTTTGGCTTGCAATCTCTTGTCTAACTTGTTTATTCTTGTTGTTTTGTAGATACCAAGGTTGGGGTTCACACATATACGTCACTGCTTTTCTAAATCTTGTTGCCAGGACATTGTTGAAAAACTAGCAACATGATGAAAAATAAAACCAAACATAATGATACGTTGCTGCTTCTCTAAATCCTAATGTTAGGACATCATGAAGAAACTAGTAACATGATAAATCCAAAGACAAGTGCCAAGTGTTTACCAAGTGTGTCTGAATGCCGAGTGTTTTGATGTCAAGAAGTTAGGTTTGATGATGTTGAGATGTCAGGGTGTCAAGGTTCTGACGATGCCAAGATGATGAATGTCAAAGATTTCCAAATTTAGGAAGGACACATCCTAAATAATGTTGATGTTGAGAGGATTGATCCCTAAATGTAAAGAGGATCTCTCAAAATGCTAGATGACAGTGACAATGCCTAGAAAGGATGCATCATAAGGCATAAATGACAGATTTATTCTTCTAAAGGACACATATGAAGGACACTAATGTCGAGAGGATTGATCCCTAAATGTTAAGAGGATCCCTCAAAAATGTCAGATGATAATGACGATGCCTAGGAAGGACACATCCTAAGGCATGAATGAGAGAGATTGTTCTTCAGAAGGACACATATGAAGGATACTGATGTTGAGAGGTGTGATCCTTAAATGTCAAGAGGATCCCTCAAAAATGTCAAATGACAATGACGATGCCTAGGAAGGACACATCCTAAGGCATGAATGAGAGAGATTGTTCTTGAGAAGGACACATATGAAGAATCTTGATGTCGTGAGGAGTGATTCTTAAATTTCAAGAGGATCCCTCTAAAATGTCAGATGATAGTGACAATGCCTAGGAAAGACACATCCTAAGGCATAAATGATAGAGGCTATTCTTTAGAAGGACACATCTAAAAGATAACCAAGAGTTGACAGTTTGACTGGTTATGATAATGTAACTTGTTTTGACCAAATTTTATTGAAGTTGACTGAATTGACTTGTGTCGACTATATATTGATATTGACATGTTGATGTAATTGTCACATTGAGCAAATGGTTGGCAAAATTTGGTTGCAATAATTGGATTATTTTGAGATGACTTGTTTGAATTGAAGACTTTTTGACATGTGTGCCAGTGTAATGCCATGAACCCTAATGGATTGACCTAATGCAGCCTCGGGGGCTTATCGACAGATGGCCTTGCCTATGCCATTCACTCAGAGACCTCGTAGTTCGACACAACCAATGAATTTGTCTTGATGACCAAAGATTGCATCATGATTTTATTTTGATAGACCTAAAAGGAATGACCTAATGTCTCAGGGACTCAAAAATGAGTCTTTCCTACATAACAAATGCACAAAGACAACACAGTTCAAACAAATGACAAAGACTGATTGATTTGACAAACTTGACAAGGAATGCCTCTATTTTTGTGTTTTCTAGACATTTTTGACCTTGTTGGGGTTTCTTCAGGATGCTTTTCTATTTTAGGTCTTTTTTCAAGACATTTTAGAATGTTTTTGGTCTTTCTTCAGGACATTTTGCGAAGTTTTTGTCTTTTTCAAGACTTTTTGTAATGTGTTTATTTTTTTAGGACTTTTGTGATGTTTTTGTCTTTTTTCAGAGAATTTTATAGTTTCCTAGACCATGCGTGATACCCACTATAGTCACATGATAAAATGTTTTCCCCTAGTCAGGTCTAAGACTTAGCCAATTTTAAAGGACATGAAAGGGATATGCATGCGATGTCAGATGGACGGTATGTAGGACTTGATGTCAATCATTTTTCAACCATGAGAGGTAGGGTATGATGTCACGTCAAGGGTCATGGTGGTGACGGAAAATATACCTCATCATTGGCGAAGACAAATAAAGTGACAGTAGATGGAAAAGCAATGATTGACTACGCATGGTGCCTGTTTTCCATGTTTTCACAATGGTACCTATCCAAAGCGCTTGTTTTCTAGGTTTTCACTATTGGATGAATTATTTCTCTTTACTATTTTTGTCATTTTTTAAAAAAAAATTTGGTGTCGCCAAGACGCCTGTTTGCCGGGTTTTCATCAAGGCAACAATTTTTTATCATTTTTCAATTTTTTTGTATTTTTAAAGTTTTCAGCTCAAATTTTTGATGCTATGCATAGAACTTCTGAAGATGTAGACTATTGATAGGCTTTGTCAAATTTTCACCATATGGAGTAGCCAACTGATACTCTCCAAAACCAAAAGAGGATATGATGACGTAAGGACCCAACTAGTTTGGTTCAAACTTGCCTGGCTTTTCTTTGTCAGCCTGATTCTTAGGGTTTTGCATGAGGACTAGGTCACCAATGTCAAACTTCCTAACCATGAATTTTTTGTTGTAACTACAACAAAGATGGTTCTGATATGCCTGCAGATGGTTCAGGGAATTATGTCTTCTTTCCTCTAGCATCTCCAACTCATGTAGGTGTGACTGTTTGTACTCCTCATCATCAGTTAGACCCTTTAGGGAGACTCATAAGGAGGGAATTTCAACCTTGATGGGCAAGATGGCCTTAGCTCCAAAGACCAGGGTGAATGGAGTGGCTCTTGTGGGTGTATGAATACTAGTGCGATAAGCCCATAGAGCAGAGTTGAGTTGAATATTCCAGTCATGGCCAATGCCATTGACAGTCTTTTTAAGGATTTTAACAATGGTTTTATTTGACACCTCGGCTTGACCGTTTCCCTATGGGTAATGTGAAGAGGAAAAATGATGTTGGATATGAAATCACTCACATAACTCACAAATTTCTTGGTTCTTAAACGAATGTCCATTGTCAGTGATGATGGATTGCGGAAGACCATACTGGAAAATGATGTAGTTAAGAATGAATTTGGAGATTTTTTTTCGGTTATGTATGTCAGGGGAATGGCTTCGATCCACTTTGTAAAATACTCAATGGCAGTGATGATGAATTTGTGTCCATTTGATGAGGTAGGATGGATCTTACCCATGAGGTTGAGTCCCCATTGTGTGAAGGGCCAAGGAGAAGTGATCGAACGAAGTTCCTGTGCTAGAGCGTGAATCAAATTGCTGTGAATCTGACATTGGCAACAAGTCCTAACATATTCTAATGCATCTTTCTCAATGGTCAGCCAATAGTACCCAATTCTTGTTATCTTCTTGGCAAGAGTAGGACCACTCGAATGAGACCTGCATATACCCTCATGTACTTTGTGTAGGGTTGTGTGTACTTCATTGGTGTTGAGACATCTAAGGAGGGTATCGTCAAAGCTACGGTGGTAAAGGGTGTCACTAACAATGGTATATCTTGCCGCTTTTTAGATAAAAGACTTCCTCTGGTTATTGGAAAGATTAGGGGGAAGATTTTGGGACTTAAGGTAGTCATGAATGTCTTGGTACCAAGGAGAATTAGGACCAACAAGCTCGTAGACCATCTCTGATTCCAGAATGTCATAGGCGGGGACCAACAATTGTTCTATCAAGAACTCTAGTTGAGGCATATTGCTTGGAATGTCAAGGAGAGAGCCTATTGTAGCCATGGCATCTGCTGCCTTGTTTTATGCTCTCAGAACTTGCTCAAAAGTCACCGTGTGAAAATATGTCTGAAAGTTGTCAACCATTCATTTGTAGGGAATTAGTTTCTCATCCTTAGTGTTGTAGTCATTGTTAACTTGGTTGATGACTAACTGAGAATTCCCATAGACATGTAGTGCTCTAATTTTCTATTTTATTGCCATTCTAAGTCTTGTGACCAATGCCTCGTATTTCGCCACATTATTGGTACATGGGAAAGCTATGCGGAAGGATTTAGGAATGGAATGTCCTTGAGGGGTGATAAATAGTATTCCTACACCCGAGCCATGATTAGTATGTGATCGATCAAAGTAGAGTCTCCAAGGTTACTTAGGTTCCGTATGGAATATTGACTCATCTAGGAAATATGCCACTAAAGGGTGATCACTTTGTATAGGTGCGTCCACCAGTTGGTCTGATATGACTTGTCCCTTTATTTCCTTTCTTTCTACATATTGAATATCATATTCGCTCAAGATCATTACCCATTTTTCCAGACATCTTGTTAATGTTGCCCAACTTAATAGATATTTGAGGGGGTCAATCGTTGCTACCAATTGTGTTTGATGGATCAACATATAATGTCTTAGCTTATGAGCTGCAAAGACCACTGTTAGACAAGCACGTTCAATTGAAATGTAATTCAGTTCATACCCAACCAATGTCCAACTAATATTATATATGACCCTTTCTTTCTCCTCGTGGTCGTTCTATGCTAGTAATGCCCCTAGTGCCGAAGTTGTTGCTGAGATGTAAAAGATCAAAGGTTTTCCTTGAATGAGAGGCATAAGGACTGGCAGTGACAGTAGGTAGTCCTCTATTTTATGAAAGGCTTCTTGGAATTTATCCATCCACACGAAATGGATGCCTTTGCGCAGAAGATATTGGAATGGTTGACACTTGTCAGCCAAATGTGCTATGAAGTGTCAGATAGATTACACCTTGCCTTGTAAGGTTCAGAGTTCACTGATTCCTCTGGGAGGAGGCATGTCCTTGATGGATTTTACTTTTGATGGATCGACCTCAATGCCTCTTCGAGACACTATGTATCCCAAAAGTTTTCCAAATGTTACTAATTTAGCCAAAAGGTCATTCACATAATCTTCCATTATCTTATGCATCATGTCATGAAAGATTGTGGTCATAGCCCTTTGATACGTGGTGCCTACATTTTTAAGACCAAGAGACATAACATTCCAATAGTATGTACCCCAAGGGAAAGTGAATGCTGTTTTATGTTGATCTTTGGGGGCAATACAAATTTGATTATAGCCTAAGAAACCATCCATGAGGGACACTGTCTCGTATCCTGCCATGAGACTGATGATGATATCTATATTTGGTAGTGGAAAATCATCTTTTGGACATGCCTTGTTTAAGTCTCTAAAATTTGTGCAGACTCGGATCATCCCATTTGGATTTGTTACTGGCACCAAGTTAGATATCCATTCAGCATAATCAATAGACCGTATGAACCCAGTGTCTAGAAGTTTCTTCAACTCGGCCTTGACTAATAGAGTGACCTAAGGATACATTTTGCATAGCTTCTATTTAATTGGTTTGGAATTTGGCAATAATGGTAGATGGCGTAGAACTAGTTCTGGTTCTAGTCGAGGCATGTCCACATAGGACCATGCAAAGTTTATTTTACATTCTGCAAAGAATTTGTGAAATTTTGGTTTCTATTCTTTAGTCAAGGATGTAGCAAAAAGGACCATTTTGGGATCTTCTGTGGTTGATATGTTGTCTTCTATGGTGTCCTCTATGAGCATAGCTGATTTCTCTTGATTTATGGGGAGAAATTCTAGTCCTCCATCTTTGGGCACCTCAAAGAGGTTTTCACCCATAGATACGTCCTTTGTTTTTACTTTTTTGTCATCAAAAGGTTCCTTTCGGTTTTCACCTAAAGACGTTTCATTTTTTTCTTTATTCTTATTTTTAATTTTGCAACTAGAGGATAGAGCAGCCTCCTTGAAGTGAGCTTCACAATCTAGGTAAATGGTGAATCCGACCTTGTGATCACCACTGGGTATGCCCTCACATAATTCCATAAATTATGTGATGTCCTCATCATTCTGAAAGCTATCTAGGATTGGTAGGCCTTGTTGGTCCGAATTGATTAATTGTGGATAGACTAGGGAAATTCCATCGTCAGTGTTGGTGAATTGAGGGGAGGATGCAGAAAGCATGCAGAAAAATTCAGAGACATTGAAGATGAAGTTGTCATCGTCCAATTCCATGTTAGACTCTATCTAATATTCCCCTTGACTTGTCTCATATTCATTGTAAAAATAATGGGTGAAGCACTCAAAGTTGTGGGTATCAATGCTATTTGTCAATTCAGATTGATTTGATTGATGGTTTTGGATTTCAAATGGTGGGGTTTGTATGTCATGGGGAGGGTAAATGGGACTATGACTATTTGGTGCTTGATCAATTTTATATGTTTGACAAAAAATTTATTTAGAGGTAAGCTCCCCAGCTTCAAGGAACAAATCATCAAGGCAACAACCACTTAAGGATCATTGGGAGCCAAATTCCCACTCTTGGGAGTCAGTTTCAGTAAGGGATTCCTTGATGGTCTCAACACTTTTCGAAGCATGCACACCCTAACTCGAAAGACCATTGGTATGTCGGTGGTCATTGTTGGGAAATCCATACCTTAATCCAAGATACTTTGGTATTTTGAAAGATTTTATTGGCTCTCTTCATCTAGTTTTATGTCTGCCTAGGCCACTAGTTCCATCATAGCCCTTAGCCTTCATCATGTCATATCCCTTGCCATATTTCTTAAATAGTAATGGGGGTAGGTCTTCCATTTCTTTATAAAGCCATCCTGTAATATCAAAAATATTCTCATTGCTCATGTCTCCCCATTTGATGAAAACTATTTTTGGTGGAACTTTGAAAATTTCTTTGGGTTCCATTCTAAAACATGATCTACCATAGATCTTTGGCAACTTGGGTATTGTCGTGATGCTATAAGTTGTATGTAGTTTGAATTCTCCATAGCCTAGGTCCTGGATCTTGATAGTGGACTTAGCCTTAGGAAGTGTGGAAGATGGTGGCATGGTGGAAGATGTGGATGGAGTGGACATCGAAGATGATGCCAATGTAGATGGTTCAATGTATTTGGAAGAAGAAGAGCTTGGAGCTTCTCAGTTGATGGGCACTCAATTTTTAGAAATACCCCTTAGGTTGGTACAATATTGAAAAGGGTTGGGGTCTCCATATATGGTGATTTATGTGTCGTCAAATGGGAATTTCAAGCATTGGTGATATGTGGAGGGGACGACTTTTAAGGCATGAATCCATGGGCGACCAAGCAAGATGTTGTAAGGTAAATCTAGATCTAGGATCTTGCAAGTTGTATCCACAATGACTGGTCCCACTTTGATAGGAAGATAAATAATGCCTCTAGAAGAACGTTCCTCGTCATCATATGCTTTTATGACTATGCTCTTTGTAGGGTCTACACATGCATTAGAAAATCCTAGAGCCTTAACCAGTTTTAAGGAACATATGTTCAATCTTGCTCTACCATCTACTAAAACTCTTTTGACCTTGTGCTTATGGATGAAAGTTTCAATATGTAGTGCATTGTTATGGTTGGTCTTAGGTGACAAAAAATCTTGATTAGAAAAGATGACGTGATGACGTGTAGTGAGGTATCCCACCATAGTCTCAAATTTGTTGACATCAATATCCTTAGGGACAAATGACTCTTGTAGGGTTTTATCTAGTATAGCTTTTTGTGTGGGAGAAATGTGAAGTAGCTCAAGTATGGAAATCTGCATAGGGGTTTTTCCTAATTGGTCGATAAGATTAAACTGACTCTTGGGTTGCCACTACTTTGCAGATGAGCCAGGTTGTAGTTGTTTAGGAGATGGACCAGGTATGGTGATCTTAGGTTGCCTAGTAGGAGGTGGACCAACTATGATGATCTTTCTGTTTCGAGTAGTGGAATTTCATTGAGGTGCTCTTTTGACTATGATGGTATTGACACACTCATTATCAGTTCAGACATTGTTTATAGTAGGTCCACTAGAATAGTCATACCTGGTGTGGGCATAATTGGCTTGATTATTGTTTGTCTTAGGACCTGACATGGAAGCATTATTAGAACCATGGTCTTGCAATGGTTTCTTATGAATGGTATGGTCGGCATTTGATGGAAATTGTGGCCCACCCAATTCAATTATTCAGCTTTCAATAAATTCTTGCACAATATTTCTGAGCTATTGACAAGATGATGTCTTATGTCCTTTAGCCTGGTGGTACTCACAAAAAGTATTATCATCCCACCATGATGGTTTAAAATTCCCTGGGTCATATGGTTTAGGTTCTTCAAGTGTGATGAGACCATTTTGGAGGAGCTTCTTAAGGACATTCTCAATTGGTTCTCCCAAAGCAGAGTATGTTTGTCTTTTTGGGAATTGTCTTGTTTGGTGGAATTGTCCCTGATTTTGACTGTTTAGACCATTTTGGTTGTTTGGGATGGAATTGGTAGGGGGTGTTAGTATCATTGTTGATTTATTTTTTGGTTGAAGCCCTTTCAGAGCCAATACAAGACCCATAGTGTTGATAGCCTTGGCATCGACAACACTGTCATTGGTAACGTGTTTATTTTTGACCCAATACTTATTTTTGTCAGCAGGAGGATTTACAGTTGTGTTTTTAGGACCATATTTAGGCTCTTTGTTTGCAATAAGATCTTTCTCAACTTGGACACCCTTTTCAAATAGGTTTGTGAAAGTTGTGCAACAATGCACTTGCAATCCATATTTTAAGGGGCCTAGAAGTGTTTGAACAAACATGTCAACCTTTTCCTTTTTGGGTATGTCAATGTGACA
The DNA here is from genome assembly GCA_007258455.2 of Sequoia sempervirens. Taxonomy (NCBI): domain Eukaryota; kingdom Viridiplantae; phylum Streptophyta; class Pinopsida; order Cupressales; family Cupressaceae; genus Sequoia; species Sequoia sempervirens. Next base: position 408,758,448 of record VDFB02000015.1, read on the forward strand.
ACAACTAGCTAGAATTCTCCATTTTTGAAAGAATGGGATGAATGTTTAACCGACATCCTCTTGCGTGAGATTGCATAAGCTAGTAATAGAGGTGTCCATGTCAATGTTGTACGAGTAATTTTTTATGAATTTGTGTTTAAGTTCATCCCATGTTTGGATATCCTTTTAAGTGGAGAACCATTCAAGGGTAGGACCTACAAGACTTTGAGAGAAGAGTCTCATCAAGTATGTTGGTTCATAGGTGACATCCATACAATTGGTTACGAATTCTCGGACATGTTCGATAGGGTTTTTATTTCCTCTATATTTGGTAAAATTTGGTGACACATATCCCAGAGGAAATGGTGGCATGTATAAGTTCATGTCAAAGGGATATACAGATAAATCATATGACACTTGTGATTTCTTGTTGGATATTTGTATTTTTTCTATGGTCTTCTCTAGACCTATCAGCTTTTCTTGCAAGGCATCAATTATAGGGTCATTTGTGGCCCCATACATTGGATTGATTGGTACACCATAGGTCCCCATTTGTTGTGAGTGGATGTTGGTGTGTTGTTGAGGAATGTGTTGTTGTGACATGTATGATGTGTTCTAGTTTATGTGTTGGTATTGAAATTTTGGATTGGGGACATGTTGGTGGGTATGAATATGGGATGAATATTTCATAATGTTTCCCCCATCCATTTGGGTCGATATTTGAGGAATTTGGCGACCATGAATATTTTGATGTGCGAATGATGCCATAGGTTGTGTGTTTTGATTTCCTTGTACAAGTTGTTGGGATTGTACAAGGGGAATGTTCATATTTTGTCCTTGGGAGGTGATGGAATTAAGTTGTGTTGACGTGTTAACATTTTTTTGTGGTCCTTGAATAAAGATACATCGTTTACTTCCTCCCAAAGGATTATGTGAGGTACCAATGAGAGGATTTGATGAAGATGTACTCATGGTACTAGATGTAGTCATTAATGGAGGATTTTTATGGCTTGATGTTGCCCCCATGGCATTTACCAAAGTGGTAAATAGAGGATTGGAATAACTTCCCCACATTGCCGAGGACCCAAAGGTGGCTCTAGCCGATTGTGACGATATTGTGGATATTGTGGGAAATGTGATGGATTGTGTTCCTCCAATGGATGTAGCATTGATTGAATTGAAATTGTTGGGGGTAGTACTCATGGTAGTTGTGATGTTTTGCAAGGTAGCATAAAAAAAGGTATTTCTTGTGTTGTTTGGAGGTTGACCACTATTGGACATGTTATGTGTATTGTTGGTGTTATGGTTAGGAGATGTTGATCTCAAAGTATTAATGTCAAACCCATAGGGTAATTTGGCTCCTTGACTTAAAAATATGGCCAAATATCTGTCTCTATCATATAAGACCATTTGTTCTATGAAAAAGGCTACCTCTAGATCTTGTGTTGCTACCTCTAGGTTTTCCTCAAGTATTTTTCCATATTCATCCTAATGTAAGAATGGTTCAAAGGGGTTGTTTCATGAGGATGGTATGGTAATGAGAGGTTGAGTATTTGTGTCACTAAATAGGTTGTCAAAAGTCTAATTTGGGTCATAAGTGTGATTGGTGACATTGGAATTGGAGTCTTGTCCAAAGTTTTCCATTTCTCATTTCTTTCATTGGAGTCTAGTTTCCACCATAAAAGGAAATTGCTCAAATGAGAGTGATGAGAATTCCAACTAAATGCAAGGATGATGCTAGCCTATGTTTGTGGATTTTTGTGGTAAAGGATGAAAATGCAAGACTATGTTTTTGGATTTTTGACAATAAGGGATGGAAATGCAACAATGTTGTCTAAATGAAATGAGGAATATGAAATGAAGACTAGAATGACAAATTATGACACTATTTTTTTTGTATTTTGGAATAAAAGATGACAATGCAAGGTGATGATGATGTTTTCCTAAGGAAATGATGACGGAAAGATGCCAAGGTTGTCAAGGTCGAAGTGCCAAATTAGGACTAAGATGATAATGTTGACTAAGGACTAAAATGATTAATGAAAAGTCTAGGTTCAAAATGAAGACTAGGGATGGACAATGCAAAGTCTAAGTTTAAAATGAGGACTAAGTTTGGAAAATATTTGGAGAAAGGTTTTGCTTAACCACTCTATGATTGACTTATGTTTCAATTTTGGTTATCAAAAGGACTTGCTAAGGGGACTAAGTGACAAGGTAAAAATGATGAGTGAGCCTTCATAACTAGACTGTTGAGTTGGAGGTTCTCACAAAAATGACTGAAAAGAGGAATAATGACTATGTCCCAAGATAACCTAGTTTTGAAACAATGGTTTTAAAAAGTGTGATGAGTTGGCCTAATCCAAAGTTTACCAAGATGAAACCTAAGGACAAGTTTATGCTAGAACTGATGATTATGACACCTAAGGAATGTAACTAAAAATTTGGAAATTTAAACCTATGGATGAGATGCAAGCTAGTGAATGCAAATGATGGGTGCTTTGAGCAATTTAAATTCTAGTTTCTAACAAAGAATTTTTGAAAAAGATGTTTGATAGTAGGGTAAAGTGTCTTGACTCAGATTCTAGTCTAGGATAGTGTTTGGTTTTCTATCAAGCAATTGCATTGTTATAGGTAGCAAATGCATTGCAATAATCAAATGCATCTCTAGAAATGGAAAATGCGGTGTAGTGTTGCAAATGTGGCTTTACAAATGTCAAATGCGGTGTAGTGGTGCAAATGCGGCTTTATAGATGGCAAATGCATTTCAAGACAGACGAATGTGGTGTTTGGATTAGTAGATGCATTTGAGAAGAGAAGATGCGAACGTGCAAAAGATGGAAAATGCGGTGCGATAGATCCATTGTGTTTTAACAAATGCATTGCAAAATGTAAAAAGTCAAATTTTTGATGTTTGTGGTAAAAAAACCCAAATTGTTTAAAGTTTTATAGTTTTTTTCCAAATGTTTGAGTGTTTTTTGTTTCATTTTAGTAACCAACAAACACTTGGCGAGCATGATATTTTGAAAGTAATCAAACACAAAAGAGAACAAGTACAATCCTATGGTTAAGCTAGGATAGTATTCGCTAGATTCCACATGGGTTTCTCCAGCCGCATATTAGTAGCATGTGAATTTAGAAGCTTGGCTGCATGGGCTCCCCATTATAGTGCACTCTCTTCTCAGGCCAACCAAGCTTCCAACCCACATGAAACTCCCATGGTAGATTGATCACCTCTACTATAGACTACGAAGATGTGGATGCCTTCACACCGACTGGTGCTGCGCTAGCAAATAGAAGGTTTTGAGAAAATTGAATCTTAAGGTTTTAATTCGAGACCCCATTCGAGTGGATATTTATGGGGCACAAGATTAAGTTCCATTTAGGAGGCACTCCAGCCTAAAGAGGTTAAGCTCAACAAAGTTTTGGGGAGTACTACTTGGTCCATATGACACATCCACATTCGTAATCTTAGGTTTTCCCTTAAGATTCACATTTATATACCGGTCGGGTGTAGCTTGGCTTTAGCTCTGTTGCCGGTTTGATTCACCTAGAGGTGATGAAATCCCTTAGCAACCCAATTTCTAGAGGCAATAATCGTTTCTCTTACACCTAGGATCGCATGACTGCGCAAGGGGAGAGGATACTTTTGTTATTGCATCAAGGTTACACAGGGACAAAGTGGGTCTGACTTTCTGATCACCTAGTTTACATAGGGTGAGAGCATATTAGCCTACCACTTTCAAACACAATCAGTAAAAATTGAAAACATGTTCATTTTAAATGCACCAAAAGAAATGTACTCTATTCTATAAAACACAAGCACAATGTTTTTGGACTGAATCTTAGACACTCGAACCTACAAAAGCACAAGTTAGGAGTTTATCAACTAGTCTTGGACCCACGAAATGTAACTGCCACACGTTGCAAACAAAGATTAGTAACATGAAAAACCCCTACGCTAGGTAGAATGTAGAAGAAAATCAAAATGCAGAAGAAAACTAGAATGTCAAAATAAAAAAATAAAAAAAATTTGAATGTAGGAAAAAAAGAAAAATGTTACTAGGAAAATGCATCACAATAGAGCGAATGCGTCACTCTGTGCAGCAAATGCGTCTTGGTCCTGCGTTCTGGTTTAATAGGAAGATGCGTCAATTGAATATTCAAATGTGGCTCGGTATGTCAAATGCAGCTTTCCTGACTGCGATTGCGGCATTTCAACTGTCTAATGTTTCGTGACAAAGCAAATGCAGCTTAAGAGAGCGTGAATGCATCGTTCCGTACCTATACCTGCAAAAAAAAAAAGAAAACCAAAAACCATACAGAAAACAAAAAAATAAAATGCGTCGGATTCACCAATGTATCAATGGGTTATTTTCATGTAAGGTTAGCAGATTAATAGATTAAATCAAAACCCAAAGAAACTATGAAACACAATGGAAGCTTAAACAAATTAAATGATTATACTAGATATTCATTGCTTCCATGATTCATTTCCATAGCACCTTCTAGCTTGTAGTGTATGATTGTTGCCCTCAGATTTGTGTGTGTGAGAAAATGTCTATGACTATGTCTTATGCAAGTTTTGAAGGATTTGAATGACAAATAATGATTATGCCTATGACTATGACAAATGACTATGCCTATGAATAATTAATCCAATTCAATAAACTAAATGCAAAGTAAATTCTAAGCACAAATGTCTATAATAATGAAGTGGTCCCGAAAATGTGAGCAAATTGGCATTTCATAGAAAATGCAATTTTGGGTGGATGAACGAGATTGAAAGTTGACAAAGCCTAAAATCAGTGGACGAGATTTCATGTGACAATCCCTAATTAGGGTTAGGGAAAAAATATTAAATGAGTGGTCCAGATGTCATTTTAGAAAATTGAATCGGTGGTCAAGAATAAATGTGATAATTAGCCAAAAAGATAAAGATTTTTGAAAATCAAGAAGATAAAGACTGCTTGATTTGTAAGATTTGAAAAATCAATAAGATAAAGGATGAACTGAAAAGTAGATTTCAAAAATCAAGAATTTTCTCAATTACTTGATTTTTGGAAGAAGATTACCATTTTGAATTAAATTAATTCAAAATATGGATTTTGTGTGACAATAAATAATCGATTTTCAGATTATTTACTAAATGAAGTGGTAGTTAACAAATGTGAGGGCATTTTAAATCATTCATTTATTTAAAATGAGGAAAATGTCAAATAAGGCAATTAAATAATTAAAGGTAATTATTTAATTTAGATATTGTAACCAATAATTAAATAAATTAATAAATCTATTTAATTATGAGAATTAGTGACATATTAAATAAACAAATAAAATATATTTATTTAATAATCAGGAAGACATAAGGAATTAAATAAATTAAGAAATTTATTTAATTGTAAGAAGATAATAGTCCATTAGTGACGTATCAAATAAATAAATAAAATTTATTTATTTAATAATCATGAAGAATAAACATACATGAATTAATTAAATAATTATGAACTATTTAATTAATAGTCGAATGTGGACGAAGGACATAATTAAATGTCATAATTATGCTAGGACAAAAGTGGTAAAATAGAGCTTGTAGGCCTAGGTCATTTTTAAGTGTCTATAGATGGCAACTCTAGTCGATGATCGGATCTGCACATCATTTACTTCCACCGATAGACACATAGTCAAGAAGAACAAAGCATCTAACAGTTTTGTGTTCTTCATTTCTCATGCAGATTTTCTATTGTTATTTTGAGTTGTGGATCTTACAGGAGGTTAATCAATGCATTTTTTTTGTTTTCCAAAATTCTCAGTGCCTTGTATCAATTGTATGCAACTTTGGAGGTCTGGATGGATATCTTTTTGCTCATCAGTATTTTGTGGCTGACCTAGATGATTTTAAGTATCACGGATATTTGAGGAGTGTCTACTCAATTTTTTTTGTGTTTGATCATCTTGATTTGGGTCTGAGCTAAGTTGTGACTGACCGTTGTGGGTGTGCATTGAATATTATTCATGACATGAGTCAACAGTTGTAAATATTCTTAAGTTTTGTTGAAGTTGACATGTTGCAATTAAATTCTTAGTCGCCAATATATATAAATGTTCAATTATATCATTTTGTGTGTGTAGAAGGTGTGTCGATGTGTGTTGCAAATATCAGAAGGGTGATCAAGCGATTTATGCACAGTTTAACTTATGCATTAATGATTTTGTGGTGTGATTTAGAGAAGAGTAGAGTAAAAGTGTAGAATCAGTCAAAAGGAGAGAAGATTGACCATTGAGCCTAACCGAAATTGTAATCAAGCATTTGGGTATGTGCAGGATCATGATGGGCCAAAAAGTGGCGATATCATGGGTATGTGGCTGATAACTTTTTTCTTACTCAAAATTCATGAAACAAAAAGGGTTTTTAAAGGATATTCTCAGCTTTCCAACAATATAAATTATGCTATACTTTGAATTTAAAAAATAATTATTATTCATTTTCTATTTCAAGTATGACTAAAGTCCTGATTGATAGGCTAATTGAAAAACATCTATAACTTTCAAACAGTATCACATTTTTTAAATCCGAAATATGCGTCATATTCTATGCTTTGCATACTATAGGATTAAAAAAAGAAAATTTGAATTTCATGAAGTTTTGACCAAGTTAAGGTGGTTCGACATTGCGAGTTTTTATAGTTTTTAAAATTTGTAATAAAAAATTCATAATTAATTATTTACTTGGAAAAAAATACAAAAAAATATGCATCACATCCAAAAATGAGTCCTCTACTTATATCTAAAATATTATAAAAAAATATTATCATTTTATTATGGTTAGGGTGGTCAGATAGACACCTTCTTCTTATTTTTTCCCTGAAGTACTATTGCATTGAAATTTCAAATTTTCACCAAATAGATTTTTATTTTTTAAATAAACCTAGTAGTTTAGAAACTACATTCAATTTTCTACAGATTATATTCTTACATATTTTTGAAATAATATAGATAACTTATTCAAATTTTTAGGTCAAGTTGCCTAACTCTTATTTTTTTGAATTTTTTGCCACTTAAGGGCCTATTTTTTCCATGATGATCCTACACATACCCATTTGTAGATGCTATTATCTTAGTTCATTCTCTTGGATCTAATCCAAATCCTTGTAAGGTAGTGTTCCTTCCTATTTGGAGCAGTCAGCTCTAGGCAGTGAGCTTGAATGCAAGTGAATTCTCTTATTGTAAACTTCTTTTTTAGTATACACAGATCATATTGTGGATTGGTCATCCACCGTGGTTTTTCCCCTAACAGGGTTTCCACATAAAAATCCTTGTGTTATGGTGTTGTGGTTGTTTTCTTTCTGTTTCTGCATATTTCTTTTGGTTGAATTTTTTAAGTGGGTTAAAGATTAGAATAATAAATCTAATTTTTGCAGAACATTGATTCACCCCCCTCTCAGTGCTGCTTGTTTCCAATAATTGGTATCAGAGCTAGTTCCTTGAAAGAATTCTAACAGCTTGGGGAGATCTTGGAAAGTGTTTTCAATGGATATAAGCAGTCTTCACGAAAAACTTTTGGTGGCCCTGGATGATCTTGATCTATCAAAATATGAGAACCGGGAACTATAGGAAAATCTTGAGAATGCAGAGAAATTCATTCAGTCATTGAAAGAAAAAATCAATGAATCAAGAGAGAAAAGAAAGGAATTGTGTGATCAACTTAAGTAGAAGAATAGAAGCATGGAAGATGAGCAACTGAGTCATGCCTTGAAGGAGAAAACAAAAGAATGTGAAAAGTTCTCCAAAGAAAATGCTGCCCTGAAGCGTGAGATGGAATCCATCAAGATGAAAATGACCAAGGAGATTGAGGATAGAAAGACGAATGAAGAAAAGCTTGCTCAATCCTTGAAAGAATGATCTGAACAATGCAACCGATTAGACAATGAATTGGAACAATCTAAAAACAATGAGGAAATGCTTGAAAAACAACTTGATGATCTCAAAAATGAACTTACTACTGCAAATGAGTACAAGGAGAAATTCAAAGCAAGTTCAACCAAGCTTGATGAACTAATTAAAGGTCAGAGGACTGATGGTGACAAGAAAGGTCTTGGCTATGAAGAAGGGGAAAGTTCTGAACCTAGACAAAGGAATTCCAGACAAGGGAGATTTAGGCAAAGAAATAAGATGAATGGAGCTAGTAGGAATCCAGTAAGACAATCAAATGCTCAAAGATTCAATGGTTACTATTTTACTTGAAATAAATTTGGTCATATGGCTTCTTAGTGTAGAAGCAGGATAAATCCAAAAGGACCATCATTCTTTGGTCAATTCTTTAATTGTAATAAGTTTGGTCATAAGTCAAGTGAATGTAAAATTGTGATGAACAACTTTCATAGAGATGTCAGATGCTATGAATGCAATAGACTTGGGAATATTGCTAACCAATGCAGATCAAGGAAAAATTAGTGGAACATTACCTATCTATACAGATAAATGTTGTGTGTTACAACTACCAAAAATTTGGCCACACTGTAGATTATGTTGGAGCAGAAGAGGTCTAGTAAAAAAACATGCAGCAGGATGTTAACGGAAAAGGCAAAGTCACTATAGATAAAATTAGGAGGCAAATGAAAAGGAAATGGGTGAAGAAGGATCCCTCTATTGAAGGAAATGTGCCTACACCAGAATCTGCTTCTGGTAATTCCTTCAGGAATTAGTTTTAGGCCTTTGGCCTAAGGGGAGCTATCAAGAAAATCTCTTAACCCCCTACCGGTAATTGGCACCAGAATGTGGATAAGTCCAATGAATGCATAAATTCCTTTCAAATTTTGTTCGACCAATTGGAGATAGTATCATACAACATTGGAGATCCATAGAGGAATTATCTGTCTCAATGCATGGAACAGGGTAACCAGTTGAATTAGGGTAAAATAATTTATTAGGAAAAAAAGAGTTAGTTATGTGAACGATAAAATTCACTTTTATCTTTCGTTTATCACTTTGCATTTTGGAGATAAGGAGTTTGAAGAGCCCTGGAACAAACTTTGTTGAGTTGTGGTGAGATTCAAGTGTGAAGAATATTTAGTGATCAAAACTCTAATCCATCAAAAAGGTATTTATCGAAAAACCACTGAATTTGTTAATTTGTGAAAATGGCCACTCCATTGGTAGTTGAGGTTAAGGATAGACCCCATCCAAAATTCAAATGGCATCCTTATAAGTCTATTGAGACCAAGCCCCTAGGTGCATTTTCATTTGTACCGTACAAAGTCTTACACATTGAAGATATTAGGGCTTACATACATGCCAATATTGAAGAATTAGGAAGCTCACAAATGATGAATTTGTATTCCAATCACATAATTGGAGAGGACTTCACTGTTAAGCTAGAATACAAAACCCTAGAAGTGAAGAAGTTTACACAGTTTGTGAAATTTCCCATATTTGAGGAAAGTGAATGGGTTCGATATATTTTGAGCAGAGTTCATGCCAATTTCATGTCATTGAATATACCTTTCAAGATTATGAAAGAGGCTATATGTGCGGTCATAGGTTTAAATTCCTCTAGTGGACTGCCAGTTTTGAAATATATGAAGAATTTGAAGGTTACCGATGTAACAGGTGCACAATAGGATAGAAGGGAAATGACAATTGAAGATATTGCTGAAGTGGATCTGAAATTTACATCGATGGTTATTGGGTACAAGATCTGCCATTCCAGCTGGGATAATTTAGTATCCAATATGGCCATTTATGCAGCCTATCAAATGGTAAAATAAAATGTCGATTATGACTTGTGTGAGCTACTCAAAAGTCAACTGATGGAGAATATGGGTAAGATTAAGAAGGACAAACAAAAATATTTTAAGTATTGTAATTTACTACTTTTTCTATTCTTTTATTTCATGAGTTAGGTTCTGGGTGTTGGAAAATTTCATTGGAAAAATAATAAGCCTATAGCTGTGCAAATAAGAGATATATTGTTTGGAAGTAGTGATCATCAAACCCAAAATACTGCCCTTTGGGGGTACTTCAAAAACTTTTAGAATATGATGCGTGCAAGAGAAAGAATACCTACCTCAATTGTAGACAAGTACAAAGATACAATCTGTTTCATGGTAGATATTGATCAATGCCATATGGAAGCCTCTGATCCTAGAATGATATGGATTATGCCTATGGGATATGAAGTAGAGGAGAACATCTTGAAGGTGTATGCAGAACATTTGTTGGGAATTCCTTTGGATCCGGTAGAAGAAAGGTTTGGATCTTATGCAAAAAAGAACATGCAAGTCCATGATAAATTACAAAAGCCAAAGATAGTCAAAAGAGTAAGGAAAGAAACAAAAGTTTTTGTAGAAAACATGGGCATTTTTGTAGAAAAATTGAAAGAAGCCAAAAGAAAGAGAGATGAAGCTGAATCAAGAAAAGAGTCAGCAAGAACTGAATCTGCTAGTCTAGTATGCTCCTCTACCCATACCAGATCAATAAGGAGTTCTCCATCCACTCCTGCAACCAAGCTAGTTCTTGTCCAAACACAAGAAAGGATTCCGGTAAGAGGAAGAACAAGAGCTCAAGAACCTATGAAGCTGTATCAAAAAGTGAGGAGACTAAGTCAGATGGAGTTGTGAAAGAAATGAAGAGGAAATATTTTGGTGAGGAAGAAAAAGAAAAGAAGAAGGAAAAAAATAACATACCAGCTATGACAGTTGAAGAAGTTGAGAATGCTATTATCAAGGATGGAAATCTCAAGTCTCTTTGCAAATCATATGAAATGTTTGATGAATTAGGTCAAAGAATTCTTGAAGAGGCAACAATAAAACATCTGAATATTTTCAACAAATTTATTGTTGAAATTATCTCTAGTTTACCTAAGAGTCTCTATGATGTTTTGGAGATGAGAAGAGTAAATGCTAGAACAGAAAATGAGCATATGAGAAAAATAATTTGATAGGGAGGTTGGATGAAATAATCACTGTTTCATGCTCTAGGTCTTGCTTGGAAGACCTCTAGGGTGTTTCACTCCACCACTTGAAACCTATAGGACCTCTTCCTTCTTAGGGTCCCATGATTTATCCTTACCAACCCAACTATCAACTTAGTTCCTCCTACCAAGTCAAGACTTGGTGCAATCTTGAAACACTTACCTTAGCCCTTAATCCACCCTAAAGGCTACAAATTCTCCAAATCTTGAATTTAGCTTTGCAGGGGTGTAGAGGTATTTATAATGACTTCAATCCATCCTACCATGGTTCTTGAGGGTCCACCTGACTCCATTTCCTAGTCGCTTACACCAAACCCTCATTTAGGCCTAAAAAGGCTACTAGCTCTAGGAGCCCCAATTAGGCTTCCTTCTCTAAGAAATCAGGTTTTTTTCCAAATATTTTCAAAGAAAAACCCAATATTTTCTTGGGATTCCTGGTTCATATGCACATCTCTCAAATATTTTTGGGGTCTTGGGTCTCAACTGTCCATACAAAGGCTTAATCCACAATTTGGCAAAATTAGGCTTTTACAAACCCTTCCCTAACTTCACTACAAACTGTTAAGTATTCCTCATACCAGATGGATTGATGGAGCTTCCTCCTTCATGCTATGTCTTGCAAGGTACTTACCTACCCTCTCCACACTGTGACTTGTCAGGAAATGGACACCCCTACAAATCAAGTGCTCTGCACTTTTTGTCTTCACTAGCCGAACTCTTTCTAGCTCGCCTAGGGAAAGACTTCCACAACAACTCCTATGTTTTCAAAGGCACTAAACCATACCATATGTACAAACATGGAGTCTAGTCACTATTCCCAAAGGGCCATACAATTTGTATAGTGGGAAAGTGAACTAACACTCCATTCTCACAAAACTGCCTGGTTCATACCAGCAACAGTATGAAATCAAAACTATTTACAAACAATGCTAGGAATTGAATAAAGAAGCTAACTAATGTCACACAATTCTTGAAGAACAACTTTACTACATCCTACACAAGTTACAGTGCCATGATCAATCCATTATAACCTTACTTCAATACAAAAATCAGAAAATTCAGTCTCAAACACAATTTGCTTTTCTTGAATTCACAAAACTTCAAAAAATAACAAATGCTTCCCCAACCCTACTCCAATGCCGAGGAATTCCATAAATAGGGTCCCTAAAATAGTTATCCTCTTCCTTGGGCTCTTCTTGGCCGCTTGTAGCTTCAATTGAGCAACATTTGCAAATATTTTTCAAGAATTCCTAAGAATCCAAAACCTTATTTTGAGCTAGAACCTAATGATACCTATTCTATGGTTAGCATGACCTTCATCCAATCAAAACCCAACCAAAAATTCCATTAAGGATTACATGTTAATGAACTAAATTTGATTGCTTAGTTGTCCTAGACAAGACTGTCCTAGAGAGACGTTCTAAACAATCTATGGTGATCTATGGGTGCTCTTGCACCAGAATTCCTGCAAACTTGTGCCTAGAAATGTCTATTGAGGAGATGAATTCACTCCTGGACAAATCCAAGAAGGAATTCAAAAGAAAAATAAGAGTGAACAAACTTATGATCAGTGAATTTGGTATTATTGTTGATGAAACCAAGAAAATCCTGGAAGCATTTTTGTCAACAAACAAGATCAATGTTGAAGAAGTGAATGCTGAAGATGTTTTATCTAATCCCATAAATGAGGAGGTGAATGAAGATACCAAGGATAACTAGATTCCTCCTAATGTGGATAACACAAAAGAACCTATGTAAATTGAATTTCCTAAGGTTGTATTAGATGAAGAAGAGGAGACACCAAATGAAGAAGCTAAAGCTCCTAAAGTCAATCAGGAAACCGTTACTGTGGAACCAAAGGTTGAAGAAGAAGAAAATGTTCGAGTTAAGGAAATCCCAATGGAAGTAAGAAACACTACCAAGGTAGTAAAGAAATATCTAGTGGAACAACAAGAAGAATTTGATCTTGAATTGGTTGAAGGCCTAATCAATCTATCCACCTTGTCCCCAATTCAGATAATGAAGGTTGCATCAATTGCACAAGCTAAAGCCAGTGAGAATATTTTGAAGTATCACATGGAGGATAGTGAATTATTAAGTCTTGCATTTGGAGTTCTAGAGAAAATCATGCCAACTCATGTTAAGGATCCGTCCAATTCCTCTTCCAATGAACTGAAGAAGAACATAAACTCTGTAAGTACTCATTTCGAGTCCCTAGAAAGATCATCCATGGTTAAAGTATAGAAGGAGTTTGATGGAAAAAGATTTAGTTGGTTAAAAGAAGTGATTGCTAAGGATAAAAATCTATTAGCCACCTGTATGAAGAATATTCAAGATTCTATATTTGAAGGTGAAAAGGCCTATAAGTCATGTTTGATTTTGTCCAAATTCATTGAAGACAATGAGAAGAAGGTGAAAGGTCTTGAAAAAAATTGGATACCATCTCTAATGCTTTTGATCCATTAGCTGGCAATGTTGGTGAGCAAGAAGGTTAGGTAATATATCTACTTGAAAAAATACGGTGTTTGAAGCATGAGAATGACAGGATTGTGGGAAGAGCATGTGAACTTAGAGGACTAATTGGTCCAAAGATTGAAATAATGGTGAGTGCATTAAAGGAAGCCAAAGATGCTATGGTAGTTAGTGATCCTCTGAATCTTGAGACTGTAGAAGCTCAATCTTATTTATTTTGTGGTCACATAACAATTCTGGAGAGTTTTAAAAGGGTTTGGGACACAAATTTGAGCGTGTTGAAGAGAGACTTTGCAGATATTTTTCAATTTTTGTAAGTTACAAGATCATGCTTGTATAGTTTTGAAATTTTGGTTCCCCAATTTTTCCATTGATGTCAAAGGGGGAGATTTGTACAGTGAAAAATGTATATTCGTCTTAGGGGGAGTTGCATTTCTAAGCTGAGATTGAAGATTCTTTTTGGAGTTTTGTAGTGGCAGTGTAATTCATGTTGGTACTGATCAGACACTTAGTCATTTTTCTCTAAGTGTTTCCATCAATGCCAAAGGGGGAGATTGTTGGCAAGAGACATTGCAAAAAGACTTTGGTGTTGTCATTGATGGAAACCCTAGTCGGTGATTGGATCCGTATGAGATCATTTACTTCCACTGGCAAACACACAATTAGGAAGAACAAAGCATTTGACATTTTTGTGTTCTTCATTTCTCATGCAGATTTTTTGTTGCTATTTTGATTTGTGGATCTTACAGGAGGTTAATCAATGTATTTCTTATGTTTTCCAAAATTCTCAATGCCTCGTATCAAGTTGTACGGAAGTTTGGAGGTTCGGTTGGATATATTTTTGTTCATTAGTATTTTGTGGCCGACTTGGATGATTTTAAGTGTCACATATATTCGAGGAGTGTCTACTCAAATGTTTTTGTGTTTGATCATCTTGATTTGGGTCTGAGCTAAGTTGTGGCTGATTGTTGTGGGTGCACATTGAAAATTATTCATGACCTGAGCCGACAGCTGTAAATATTCTTAAATTTTATTGAAGCCGACAGGTTGTGATTAAATTCTTAGTCACAGATATATATAAATGTTCAATTATATCATTTTGTGTGTGTAGAAGGTGTGTCAATGTGTGTTGTGAATATCAAAAGGGTGATCAAGTAATTTATGCATAATTTCACTTGTGCATTAATGATTTTGTGGTGCAAGTTAGAGAAAAGTAGAGCAAAAGTGCAGAATTAGTTAGAAGGACAGAAGATTGACTACTGAGCCTAACCAAAACTGTAATCAAGCATTTGTATATGCTATTATCTTAGCTCATTCTCTTGGATCTAATCCAAATTCTTGTAAGGAAGTGTGCCTTTTTATTTGGAGCAGTGAGCTCTAGGAAGTGAGCCTAAATGCAAGCACATTCTCTTATTGTAAACTTCTTTTTGAGTATACTTAGATCATATTGTGGATTGGCCATCCATCATGGTGTTTCCCCTAATAGGGTTTCCACGTAAAAATCCTTGTGTTATGGTGTTGTGGTTGTTTTCTTTCTATTTCTGCATATTTCTTTTGGTTGAATGTTTTAAGTGGGTTAAAGATCAGAATAGTAAATCTAATTTTTGTAGAATAGTGATTCACCCCCTCTCAATGTTGCTTGTTTCCAACATACCTTTCACCGGATCATCTAAACTATGCAAACCTGCACTGAAATATAGAAACATGACTTATAGATTACCAAGCTTCAACCTTCTTTTCCAAAACATAGAGAACACCATCATAAGAAAAATGCTAGATCCACAAGATCTAAATATAAACTAGTGGAGGATTGTGGAGCAAAAAAATTTCTTCTTGTCCATAGAAGAACAACTCTGTCAGTAGAACACACATACTGGTGGACACAACTTTCACATACCATCTCACTAGAAATTGAAACTTAGAATATATCACCATGAGATCACTGTAATGAAAACTTCAAAACCACACAGGCAAAGGATCAACATAGGAGAAACACAAAGCACATACTAGAGCACAATCTAAACACCTTCATTACTCTGACTTTTGTTCTTTATTAATTTTCTCAAAAGAACTTGGAAACTCATCAACACAACACATCTTCATCCGTATAAGATAGCTCCATGTACTCATAGCATCTCAACAACATCTCAACTATACATGTACAATCTACAACATACTGGATAGTGTTGAAATCATTGACAACAACACCAAAATATCCCATACTTGCAACATCTACCACACAACACTCCTTTGTCTCAAAGGAGGAGAACAAAGCCCTTTTTGAAATAGATGAGTTTCCCATCATATTTTCTGCATATGGATTTTGATTCCTTCTCAACAACAAGGAACCAACTTCATGATGAATACTGAGAGTACCATCATCTTGAGACTTAACATCCACCACAAAAGATTTTGATCCTGAGGAGCGAGTAGTTAGAGTTGAGATGTTAACATTGCCATCTGTCAGAGAGGACAAAGTATTGGAAGGGGACATCAATTGGGGCCTTCCACCTAGCTTCGCCATGGATGAAGCAAAAACAAAAAAAATTGAATACCAAAGAGCGTGCACAAGAACAAAAATAATTTTTTTATGAGTTTGATATTTCAATTTGTATCATTATTTTATTTATAGGTGAAACATAGAAAAATAGGTTCACCAAAATGAATTGATAAAAAGGGTGTATGATGGACCTATTTCCTAATTTCATTCAAAATGTGTGCTATAAAATGAAAATGAAGAACAATAATAAATCTAATAAAGACAACAGTCAAAAGGCAGATCTACAAAGGGGAAAATGTTGTTTAACTTTCACCAAAAGTCACCTTCTAAATCTCGGTAAGGACTCATTCATCCTATGGTGAATGGGTCCTACCCAAGGTTTCAAAAAAAATCTTTCTGGATTCTACTCTACTTAGTATGCACTCCTAGATTCTAGGTGTTCACTATCAAAAAGCCACACATTTTTTTTTTGTAGAAGACTTTCTATGATTTGACAATTTTTATTACAAGCTTGACAACTTTGTAACTTTCTTCAATTTTTCTTTTCAAATCATCTTCAACCTAAAATCTACAATCACACACAAAAGAGAGAAAAAAGGTTGTTTGTTAGGGAATTGGGGTTTTCCTTGGTGAAACCCTGTTTTGGTAATTAAACCTTGAAATGAAATAGAAAATCATGAAGGAATGATGAATGAACAAATCAATGTAACAATGTCTCACCAAACCTTATTTGAAATGTTGGATAACAAGACTACAAACTAGCATGAAGTGGCCTTACTGAATGTAGATCTTGATCATAAAACTTGATGTGAAACAATACCTTTGATGTGCTTGAATTGATCTTGAACAGTACATCACCACATTAGCTCAAACAACATGCATGATGTAATAAATCTTTGACATAATGAAAGGAATCCTTATTTCTACAATAATATTCAATAAACCCACCCTTGAATGCCTTGAAAATGCTCTTGAATGCTTCTATAATTCTCTAGCTTGATCTCATGAAGTCACATAAAAATTCTAGGATAGTCTCTTGAAATTGTAGGTGAAACATAGTGAAATAACCTTGTATTTATATGTAAAAATTAATTCACAAAATTCAAATATCACAAGTTGACATTGAATTGTAGATTTGAAATCATTAAAATACCACCAAAAACATATTTTAAAGGGGGATTTTAGGTCTAAGTGAGGACCCATTTTCCATAGGGTAAATGGGTACTAGGCTATTTACCTAGGACACACATCAGATAGTGTTAAACATTATGTAAAAATAGGGTCCTAGATCTAAGTGAGACATCTTCCAAAGTTAAGTGTCATGTAATGGCATGAATGTTGGGTTTTATCCCTCTGAATTTGCATTTAATTAGGCTTGGATTTGAATTAAAGGGGCCAATTAAGGAAAACTAACCTCACTCAGTTAATAAAGCCCTAGATTAGTGTGAAAGTGTAAAGGTACACCTTACAACACCAAAAAAAAGGTACAATTAAGTCCATATTTAAAAGGGCCCAAAACTTAATGTGAATATGAAAAATATATTACAACACTAAATTAAGGCAACATTAAGCTCATTTTATTATTAATTATTCCCAAATTAAGTGTGAAAAAGGGATACTTTTCCTACACTACATTTTTCCACCACTTTAGTGAGAGGATGACCCCATGTCAAACTCACACTAAAGTAGACATTCAAGATGCTTATGTATGTAGCAATGACAAAGATACACAAGCATACACCATCAAAGACCAAAAATATCAATCCTAGATGGTCTGATCAATGTAGAACACATCTAACCCATCAATTTTGTTTTGTCGCGCTCACTTCATGGTAGTGGAAGCTTTGGTTGTCCACTAGGAGAGTATCCTAAAGGGTGGAAAATGAGAGAGTCATATTAGGCTCCCATACCATATTAAATATATCCTTCTGACAACTTCAATAAGGCACCATAGGAAAACAAGGTGTGTTATGCTAGGAGGCCTTGAATTTAGAGGTTCGATCTTCATAGGGCTTAACAAGCTGTGTTATGCTAAACACCTATGAACAAGAAAAGTCTCTACAGGAAAGCAAGGTGCATTATGCTTGGTGACCTTCAATTTAGGGTTTCAAGCTTCATAAGGTTAGCAAGTTGTGTTATGTCAAACACTTATGAACATTATATATAGGTTTTTGTTCAAAGGGATCTTGCTTAGTTTATGTAATTTCTTCTTCTTAGGGAATGTTGTGACTAATGTCTCCAAGATAGGAAAAGTCAAGAGTAAAAGATTCACAACTTAGGGAATGTAGTGCATTGCATCACCATTAAGATGAAAGTTGTACGCTAAGAAATATCATACTCTTGGAGGACATCAAACCGAATGACACCAACAAGAACATGATGCATAAAAAGAAAAAAGAAAATCACACCATGAAACATGAATTTTTTTGAAAGATATTATTGATGTATGCCCCACTTTAAAGAGGTTTCTAAAACCATTGCTATGAGAAATAGATTTAAAGTATCCTTGATGTTCAATCCTAAGACATGAGAGCTTACTCAAAAATCCCTATGCCAAGTCATATGTTTCCAAAATAAAGATACATTATGAAAAAGGAAGGAGGAGTTTCCCCTAAAAATTCATGACAAATGGAAAGATAAGTGTTTATGACATAGAGAAGAATGCATAGAGAAGAATGCAAGTACAAATAGAGGAATGCACAAAAAGAGAGATATACATCAAACAAAACAATATGGGGGATCACATTATGCACATGCAATCACATAAAGAACATGAAAAAGAAAATAATGCAAAAGACTAGTAAGGTACATGCAAGTTAACCTATAGCAGGTCATCTGCATCCCAATCTTGATCAATATATACAGAAGGCAGAAAACTAGCCAAAGAGACAACAACAAGTACCAAAGCTAGGACAAGGCTATCTAACCCCTTGCCCCCACTAAGTGAAAGAAAAGGATGATCCGAGATAAGTAATGAGAATGAGCTCCTTGTGATAAAGAGAATGGTTTTCAATGAATGTAAAGCATGTAATAGTGAGGATACTATGATCCTACAACTATTACATGGCAAGGAGTGAAGCAAATGCTATTTTATTCAAGTTTGATTCTTAGAGGGTGCAAAATTCCTCAATATTTTCTTTAAAGGATGACAATTGTCAGTATCATGGCCAATGAATCTATGATAAGCATAATATGGTTCATTTTTTTTAGTTTATCTTTTTGTCAAGTTTGCACATTTAGCTGGTAATTCGATTAGTTGCCAGTGTAAAAGAGCATAGAAGATTGTCTCAGTTTTGGATAGTTTTAAGAGGCTATAAAGAGATTTAGGAGGTTCATACAACTGTTGTAATTGAATCTTTTGATGATCATGAAATCTTGGTTTCTTCTTCTTTGGTATGATAACTATGTTTTCATCAAATTCATCTTCTAATTGCAAGTCCTTTCCTTTTTTAGAAAAGGATGTGTTAGGGGTAGTCAATTGTTCATAAGGTGTGGCTTCTTTTCATTTATTCATTGGTAATGTATTGGAAACGGGTTGAGGAGGAGGAAATTTTTGTTGATGAGATAATCCAAGCTACACATAAATTCTATTCTTTGTTCGTATTTAAGTAGCTTTCATAAGTTTCCTATAAGTTGAATAGGATAGATAGCAATAGATTCATCTCTCACAAAGCCTTTTAAAGTTTTAAATTCTTCATCTAGCAACCTCATATTCTCTTGTGGGACATAAAAAGCATCATACATATTGGTTTTAGATAATGAGGTATGCATGTTTTTTATTAGAGGTAATGAGGTATGCATGTTATGATCCATAAGGGGTTGATTATCAACACTATTAGAAAGAGAGTTATAAAACCCAAGATCCACAATGAATGGTGTATCATAGGATGACATGAGTCTCAAACTATGTCTCACAATAGTATTGCTAATAGGACACCGAGTTGTAAATCTCATACAAGTTTCACAAACTCAATTTTCCAACCCAAAATGGAAAGAGCGTAAAGTGCAATGCAATGACCTACAATGTAATATGTAAATGCATTTTTCAGATTCTAAACAAGGTAATTTATTATTACACTATGCAAAAATATGACAATGAATTCTTGTAAATGCAATTTTAGAATCACATAATGCACTAATTTTATCAAATTAAGCTAGATATGATCAAATTAATAAAACATAAATTTTACAAACATAAACAAAAATATGATAACAACAAATATAAATGCAGAAATGAATGTTTTAATGCTCAAAAATTAAAAATGTGACCCTGATCAGGGACTCATTCGCCCTAGGGTGAATGGGTCCTAGGTGGGTGTTTTGAAACAAATTTTTACTAATTTTGAGTGTTTTATAGTAGTTTCTAGATTCTAGTTTGATACAACAAGTTTGTGTTTTTATTTTCTATGAATTCAATGTTGAATGCAAGTGTAAAATGTGACAAAATGACAACCTAGAAAACCTAGTTTGATATGCAATTTTGTTTCAATTTTCAAATGCAAATGAATGCTATGTAAAATGATATGCAAGATGATTGATTTTTTTGTACTTTTCATACTTAAAGAGTGCAAAATATGCAATCTTAAAACCATTAAATGAAATACAAAGTTGAATGAAAACTAGACACCCTAAATGAGACCTAATTCAATGCAAAGAGATGTCAATGAATGAAAGATCTAAATCTAGGATGAAAAGGGACTCCTAAATTAGAAAATGCAAGGATCAAACTCAAGTTCAAAAGGTCGAGTTCACCATAATGAAACATATAAAAATAGGTTCACCAAAATGAATTGATAACAAAGGGGGTATGATGGACCTATTTCCCTAATTTCATTCAAAATGTGACCTATAAAATGCAAATGAAGAACAGTAATCAAGTCTAACCAAAACAATAGTCAAACAACAGATATGGAAAGGGTAAAATGTTGTGTAGCTTTAACCAAAATTCACATTTTGAAGCTCACTAAGGACTCATTCGCCCTATGGTGAATGGGTCCTAGATAGGGTTTCTAAAAAATGCTTTCTCGGTTCTGCTCTGCTTAGTCTACACTCCCAGATTCTAGGTGTTCACTGTGGGAAAGCCAAAAATATAATATGTAGAAGAGTTTCTATGATTTCACAACTTTTCTTGCAACTTTGAAAACTTTGCAACTTTCTTAAAATTTTCTTTTCAAATGATCTTGAACCTAAAATATGCAATCAGACATCAAAGAGAGAAAAATGTTTGTTAGGGAATGGGTGTTTTCCTTGGTCAAACCCTATTTCGATAATTAAACCTTGAAATGAAATAGAAAATAATGAAGGAATGAAGGAATGATGAATGAACAAATCAATGTAACAACTAACCAAACCTTATTTGAAACCTTGGATAACAAGTCTACAAACTAGCATGAAGTGGCCTCAATGAATGTAGATCTTGATCATAAAACTTGATGTGGAACAATGCCTTTGATATGCTTGAATTGATCTTTACCACTACAATACCACATTAGCTCAAACAACATGCATGATGCAATAAATATTTGACATGATGAAAGGAATCTTGATTGTTGCAATACTCTTCAATAAACCTACCCTTGAATGCCTTGAAAATGCTATTAAATTCTTCTATAATGTTCTAGCTTGATCTCATGAAGTCACATAAAAAATTCTAGGATACTCTATTGAAATTCTAGGTGAAACATAGTGAAATAACCTTTTTATTTATATGTATCTTAACATTAATTCCCAAAATTCAAATATCACAAGCCAACGTTGAATTGTAGATTTGAAATCATTAAAATACTGCAAAAACATATTTTAAAGGGGGGTCCTAGGTCTAAGTGAGGACCCATTTTCCATAGGGCAAATGGGTCCTAGGCCACTTACCTAGGACACAAATCGGACAATGCTATGTAAAAATACGGTCCTAGATCTAAGTGAGGATGCATTTTCTATATGGTGAATGGGTCCTAGGTCACTTAACTAGGACACACATCTTCCAAAGTTAAGTGTTGTGTAATGACATTTATGGATGTCAGGTTTTATCCCTCGAAATTTGCATTTAATTAGGCTTGGATTTTAAGTAAAGGGGCCAATTAAGGAAAATTAACCTCAATCAATTAATAAATTCCTAGATTAGTGTGAAAGTGTAAATGTACACCTTACAACACCAAAAAAAGGCATAATTAAATCCATTTTATTTAAAAGGGCCCTAAACTTAAAGTGAATATGAAAAACATATTACAACACTAAACATATTACAACACTAAATTAAGGCAACATTAAACTCATTTTATTATTAATTATTCCTAAATTATGTATGAAAAAGGGATAATTTTTCCTATGCTATAGTAGGAGTTAGAATTGGGGATATGATAGTATAACATGCATTTCTTGTTTCATTGCACACATACCCTTGTTCATTTACAATCAATCGAATTAGATGCATGGTTAGTTTGTTCTTCAATTACACTCACTCTTACATGTATGCATTTTTTGTTTTTGTTTGTTTCATTTTTTTATTTGTAGGAATTAGAATTGGGGATATGATAGTATAAAATGCATTTCTTATTTCATTGCACACATACCCTTGTTCATTTGCAATAAACTGAATTAGATGCATGGTTAGTTTGTTCTTCAATTACACTCGCTTGTACATGTATGGATTTGTTGTTTTAATTTGTATCATTATTTTATTTGGAGGAGTCGGAATTGGGGATATGATAGTATAACATGCATTTCTTGTTTCATTGCACACATACCCTTGTTCATTTTCAATCAACTAAATTAGATGCATGGTTAATTTTTTCTTCAATTACACTCTTACATGTATGAATTGTTGTTTCAGTTTGTATCATTATTTTATTTGTACGGGTTAGAATTGGGGATTTGATAGGATAACATATGCATTGCTTGTTTCATTGCACACATACTCTTGTTCATTTGCAATCAAAAAAATTTGACGTGTGGCTAGTTTGTTGTTCAATTACACTCACTATTACAAGTACAAGTTTTTTGTTTCAATATGTGTCATTATTTTAGTTTTAGGAGTTAGAATTGGGGATATGATAGTATAACATGCATTTTTTATTTAATCACACATACCCTTGTTTATTTGCAACCAACCAAATTAGATGCATGGTTAGTTTGTTCTTCAATTACACTCACTCTTACATGTATGAATTTGTTGTTTCAATTTGTTTCACTCTTTGATTTGTAGGAGTTAGAATTGGGGGTATGATAGTATATCATTCATTGCTTGTTTCATTGCACACATACCTTTGTTCATTTGCAATCAACCAAATTATATGGATGGTTAGTTTGTTCTTCAATTACACTCACTCTTACATGTATGGATTTTTTGTTTTAGTTTGTTCATTCTTTTATTTGTAGGAGTTAGAATTGGGTATATGATACTATAACATTCATTTCTTGTTTCATTGCACACATACCCTTGTTCATTTGCAATCAACTGACTTAGAGGTATTTTTTTCTTCAATTACACTCACTCTTACATTTATGAATTTGTTGTTTTTGTTTGTATCATTATTTTATTTGTAGGAGTTAGAATTGGGGATGTGATAGTATAACATGCATTTAGGGGATTTGGTTGTCCGAAGGGATTTCAAGGTAAGCTATGTTTTAGTTCACAATTAAAATGAAATTATGGACAATTGCAACATAAATTACCATTAGAAGGTCATTCGAAATATCAATTGTGTCTAGAGAATTATTGAATATATATATTATTAACAATAATGAGATGTGGTTTTCAAATTCTCCCCTTGTTCAACTATGTTGTATTCTACCATTCAAAGTGAATTGGATGATTGCTAAAACATAGTTTAACACTATCGAAGACTTAAAAAAACTACATCTAATTATTGCATTCATTTGAATTAGATGTATGGTTTGTTTGTTCTTCAATTACACTCACATGTTCAAATATGCTCTTTTAGTTTGTTTGTTATTTGTATTTCCATAAATTCATATATAAATTCAGTTAACGTGATGACCTAAGGGTTGTAAGAGTTATGATTGGGGATATTGTAGTATAACATGCATTTCTTGTTTCATTGTACACATATATATGGTAGTATAAGAGCACTATGATCTAAATATTTATACCCCTGTCTGATAGAGGTGTATGATATGCATATGTATATGTATATATATATATATATATGTATGTATATGTATATACATATGTAAACATAAATATACATACATATGTATACATATGTACTCATATGTGTACATATATATACATATGTATGTACCCAATATCAACACCTCTCCCTTATAGCTAATTGTGATAATGGTTGAATCCTACTTATGTTATAAGCATTTCTAAAATAGCATTATGAAATTTATATATAGATTCAAACAATAGTATGGTAGAAATATTTCCAACCCTATCCGGTGTTGGTTATTTTTTTAGAACCAAACTTGATCTCACCAAATGCCTATGAACTTTCCAAAATTCAATGATCAACGCCAGTAAGGATTGGCCAACAAACAAGTAAGGATTACTAGGCCTTACTTCTACTCTTCGGGCTTTTTGAAACCCAGGAGGGTGATCCTTATTATGTTCATATGATATTCTTCTACCATTTTATCAAGAACATTTGAACAAAAACATATATTCCTATAAGATACAAATAGACAAAATTCATCAAGGATTTGGCTGACCCTTAAGAAAATTACTATCTATTAGCAAGGAACAAAATGACACTTCATAATGATATGTTGTAATTGAAGGTGTTTAAATGTTTTTCATTCTCATTTGGTTTTCTTGGACCAGTGTAGGACTGACTCATTTATATTTAGGATAACCAAACCAACAAACCAATGCTTTTTCTTTGGGTAAAAGAGTCACATTTGTAACATTCTATAATACTTTATCAATTTAGACTCAACATTTGAGGACTATTGACATATTGCATTGAAATATTCAACTCACTGTGTTGAAAAAAAAACTACTTAGCAATCCAAGAATATTTCCTCACAAAGCTATGATCTTATTTAAGCATTTAATCAATTAATTAAACTAAAGAAAAAATAAAATCACCCATTCAACCAAAATGATTGAAGATAAACAAAAGATCCTTAATCATTTCATTTATAATTTGGAAGACAAAATACATAGGAGAGAATATGCTTTTGAACTTACATTTTCATTCATATACTATTGCTACATTAAAAATAATTAAGTTTATTACAAATTAGCTTGTACCCTAGACTTCATACTATTCTATTCATATATGCATGAATTTACAAACTACTCTTGCATGAGCTTAGTTTTCAACCTAGACCACCCAAGACCCAAAATTCAAACCACTATAACTGGCCCTGAAATCCCATTTATAGAAACATGGGAGTGAAAAGCATTAGGAAAAATTACCATTTTAGTCACATTTACATTTGACACTTAATTCCATTTCAATTTCAAAGACTTTCCCTAGACGGTTATAGTTGCACACTGCAAAGTGGGGGGAAAGAAAAAGATAAAACTCCATCTGTCGCAGAAGATTTACCTACCTTCCAAAAGGCACATTCATCATTGCAACAACACCAAAATCTCCTGTCCACATTGACCAAATAATATTCTCCATGTCAACACCCAAGACAAAAACTCACACATTCACTAAAGAAAGCACACCTGTCGTTGTGGTAATGGTGTCAGCAAAAACAAAAAACCATGAATTGAGACACTAACTCTACGAGGGGTCATCATCCTCAGAGTCAGAGTATGAGTATCCCACTAGTTCCTTTATTGAAAATAGAGGATTTGTCTCACCATCATCAAAGTACACCAAACAAGCTATTGCAAGAAGTTACAGGGAGTAATCTAGATCATCTTTTGCCTCATTCTCCATGGTGACATCAATTTCCTTCACACAAGAAACATAAGCCTTGTGATCCTTATCCTTCTTCTTTCTTTCCTTAGACTTGGCCAATTTCTCTGCCTTAGCCTCTTGCTTCTCTTTACTCTGTTCCTTTGGGAACACATCACCAAACATGCTCTGGCTGTGAACAACAACCCTACTCCTCAAGTTATAAGTGCTCTTGAAACCACCCTTCTTAGACTTGTTGTGGGCCCTCCTCTTGGCCCTTTGCTTTACAGGAGCTCTTAGTGTTCCTCATTCAATTTTAGGTGTGTCATTATAAGGTTCAAGAATGCTAATCCTCCTAGACCTTATAATTGGGGGTATGTGCAGGATCATCATGGAAAAAGTAGGCCATTAAATGGCAAATAATTCAGAAAAATTAGAGTTAGGAAACTTGACGTAAAAATTTGAATAAGTTATCTATAATATTTCAAAAAATATGTAAGAATAGAATCTATAGCAAATTGAATGTAGTTTCTAAACTACTAGATTTGTTTAAAAAAAAAATCTATTTGGTGAAAATTTGAAATTTCAATGTAGTGGTACTTAAATTTTAGGGAAAAAATAAGAAGTAGGTGTCTGTCTGACCACCCTAACCACAATAAAATGATAATATTTTTTTATAATATTTTAGATATAAGTAGATGACTCATTCCCCAATGTGATGCATATTTTTTTGTAATTTTTTTCCAAGTAAATAATTAATTATGATTTTTTTATCAAATTTTTTTAAAAAATATAAAAAATCGTATGTCTGACCACCTTAACTTGGTCAAAAATTCATGAAGGTCAATTTTTATTTTTTTAATCCTATATTATATGAAACATAGAATGTGATGCATGTTTTGGATTCAAAAAATGTGATATCGTTTGAAAGTTATAGATATTTTCCAATCAGCCTATCAATCAGGACTTTAGTTGTAATTTGAATAGAAAATGAATAGTAATTAATTATTAAATTCAAAATAAAGCATAATTTATATTGGTGTAAATCTGAGAATCTCCTTTAAAAACCCTTTTCGTTTCATCAAATTTGGGTAAGAAAATAGTCGTCAGCCACATACCCATCATATTGCCACTTTTTGGCCCATCATGATCTTGCACATACCCTTGGTTGGATAGAATCTCCAAGATTACTCATTCTCACAAAGAATATAACAAGAGCTAACAAGTTTCAAATGTAGGAGAATTTCATTGGTTTGTTCTCAAAATTTTCTCACACTATTCCTATCAATATAAGTGGAAATTTCAGGAAGCTATACTCTCATCAACCTTAGGGATGCAAAATTGACAAGCCAACTAATGCATAATTGAAACAAAGCAAGTATGACCACCTACTTACCCAGGAAAAAATGCTTCACTATCTCTTAAATTAATTTCCTTAGACTCACATGCTTCTTCTCTAGCTCTAAAAATATTTCTCAACTCTTGATGGCTGCAAATAGTGAGATAAAACATTAGATAATCTAGATTAAGTAGAGCAATTGGAGCATGTGGCCATTAATATTCAAAGAAGGCTCGCATGAGTGAGGTGAAAACTAGCCCTCCAAATTTGAATCATGATCATCGATCTTGTTTGATTTAAAACATAATAAATGATGCTCCTCCACCATCACTCCTTACCTTTACAACTTGTGCATTAAAAATGGCAATGACACCTCAGAAAGCCACCACGTTGCCATTTGATCTCATTAGTCATCTCTTGTCTAACAAACACCATGTATCACTATTATGGTCTGTGCTCCTTCAACTGAATTGGAAATGTGCTAAGAGTCAGTGATAAGGGGAATATATTCTAAAAAATTCCATCGCCCATCGCTAATACGTACTTTTGGAATCCACTTGCAATCGCGATGGCCACCCACAACAAGATGGGAAAAAGGCATAATATTTAAATCGCCTATCGCCAATTTGCTTCATAATGGTCACAACATATCAACGATGAGGGAATGCAATCAACCAGTCAGAATCAAAATGGACATGTCCATAAGATGAGATAAAGGTTTGAAAAAGCATCTCCCTTGACAATAATTCATATTAGAAATGGCATACTGGATCATAGGATCTAATCGCACATCGCTGATTCATAGCTAAAAAATTTCAAGCAATTAGTGATGGCAAGAAAAATAGGCAATATAGAAGAGAACATACGTATCACGCATTGCTAATGCAAAACTCAAGATCCATACCCTATCTGTGATACATGATATAAGAGAAACACCACTCATCATCTATTGCTAATGTAAGTTATGCATTCACAAAGTTATCCATGATGAGCGATGAAAGAAATGGTGAATAGGGACTTAAGTGGAACAATTTTGCATGTGATCCTTAGTTGTTCTAAAAAGGGGACTACCTAGGATCATGTAAGAAAAGGCCTCAAAGGACATAAATACTATTTTATTCAAAGGATGTAAAGGCCAAACAAGGTCGATAAATCAAGCTTATAAAAAAAAGGGTTTCAGACGTAGGCACAAGGGGCTAGTTAGTTCATGAATTCCAATGGCTCAAGTTGTTTTTAAATATGACCAGAAAAATGCATAGTAGGTCAACGATAAAATATAAAATTGCAAAGGGTGTCAAACTTAAGGGTTTTCAAGAAGGATTTAGCATTGCACACCATAAGAAATGATGAAAGAAAAAACCTTAATCCTAGGGGCATGAGATTAACCAAATTTTTTGTAGAAAATTTGGATGGAACGTAAAGCATTTTTAGGGGTTCCATCAGTGGCTCTTGGTGGGGATGTCTATTCCTCCATAATAGAGTGATATCCAAGAATATTAGGTAAAGAAGACTCAGTAGAGAGAACTAAAACCAAGGAATTTCCTAGACAAGGAAAGAGATCTAGACCAAAGCAAGCACACCATATATGGGTATGTGCAAGATCATCATGGAAAAAATAGGCCCTTAAGTGGCAAAAAATTCAGAAAAATCAGAGTTAGGCAACTTGACGTAAAAAATTTGAATAAGTTATCTATATTATTTCAAAAATATTTAAAAATAGAATCTGTAGAAAATTGAATGTAGTTTCTAAAATACTAGGTTTATTAAAAAAAAAATCTATTTGGTGAAAATTTGAAATTTCAATGCAGTAGTACTTAAATTTTAGGGAAAAAATAAGAAGTAGATGTATGTCTGACCACCCTAACCACAATAAAATGATGATATTTTTTTATAATATTTTAGAAATAACTAGAGGACTCATGTTTGGATGTGATGCATATTTTTTTGTAATTTTTTTCCAAGTAAATAATTAATTATGAATTTTTTATTACAACTTTTAAAAAATATAAAAACTCGTATGTCTGACCACCTTAATTTGGTCAAAACTTCATGAAATTCATTTTTTATTTTTTTAATCCTATAGTATGCGAAGCATAGAATGTGATGCATGTTTTGGATTCAAAAAATTTGATACCGTTTGAAAGATATAGATGTTTTTCAATCAACCTATCAATCAACACTTTAGTTGTAATTCAAATAGAAAATGAATAATAATTATTTATTAAATTCAAAGTAAAGCATAATTTATATTGGTGGAAACCTAAGAATCTCCTCTAAAAACCCTTTTCATTTCATCAATTTTGGGTACAAAAAAATTCATCAGCCACATACCCTACAAATACCCATCATATTGCCACTTTTTGGCCCATCATGATCATGCACATACCCATATACAAATTTACAAGTTTTCACAATGTGCTCCAACTTCAAATTTCCTTAGAAGCCCATTTTATATGTACAAGCTCCTAGCCTGTATTATGCAATTTAATATGCTTCAACTTCAATTGGTGGCACCAGGCCCCCAAAATATTAGAATAAGTTCTTACCTCTGTCAAAAACTTTATTCTGTACTATCTGCACTAGACTGAGGCTGAAAAAATTTCCATGAATTGCCCACCAACAATTCTTGTTGTGGTCACTATCATTAACCATGATTTCCCTATGTCTGAACTTACCATTGTCATCATTAACCTTTTCCATTTGACAACTATATTTAGGCCTCAAGTGAGATTAATGAACCATGTGATATCCAACTTTATCCAAATCACCATCATAATTCACCAAATACTCATCCAACTAGACTAGAAATTGAAAGCATTCATAGTCCACTTGATCATTAACACCATAAGGGTTGATATTAATTTTAGTTTGCACATCAAACTAGAAACTTTAATAAACATTTTTCTCAATAATTCCATCTAGAAAAATTTACCCTAACCATTTGAAGTCACATTACAATTCCACTTCTAGTAACTCAAAATTAGTATAAAGCTTATGTAAAACCTAGGAATCATCCCCTAGTTTCTGTCCCATGCCAAGAAAACATTCATCTTGTGTGATGAACAAGAAATGTTCATATACAAGCATACTCTCAAAGTGGTGTTCAAATTCATTAGAAAAGTGTGAACTAGTCATACTGCCATATGCTCCACTTCCTTGGAAAATTGATTCATCAAAACCCATGGTACCTTCGCTCTTATTCAAATTAGGGTCATTACCACAAACATCATTGTCAATTATATCCCATGCATCAAAGAATACTTCCCTTTTAGGCTCAATAACATATTCTAATTCATCTTTCAAATCATCACTTAACTCAAATCAAAACATTTCAAAAGATGGCTCAAATAACTCAGAGTTAATATGGTCAATAAGACACTCATGTATCTCATCCATTGATAAGTATGTTGGCTTAAATGTGAAAGTTTCATTATAATCTAACTATTGTTCACCAATAACTAAACAAGCTTCTTCATCCCTTTCCTCCTCAACACATTCTTTGTCAAACACAATCGTGTCCATTTTTGCTACAAAACTAGCATATTCCATCTCTGCTTCATATAGATAATCAAGAAAAACTAGGTCATGATCTTGCTAGTTAGCATCATAGTTTTCATCATTTTTAACACTATGCTTTGACTTAGGACACTAAACACATACATTCTTATCTTCAAACTTTAATATCATTCACAAAAATAGCATGCTCTAGTTTTGACATGACTGGATTGTACTCCAAGTATCCATCACATGGAATTTGTTCATTCACTTGTACAGGAAAAACCTCATGAGCATTAATATTATTGCATTCCTCATGTAAAGTGTATCAATGGGTAAATTTCATAAGGTTTGATGGTTAGCAAATGATTAAATCAATAATAAACCCAAAGAAGTTATGAAGCACAAAGAAAGCGGATAATAATGAAACGATTATACCAGATTCGTGAAGCTTCCATGAATCACCTCCATAGCACCTCCTAGCTTGTAGCGTATGATTGATGCCCTCAAATTAAGTGTGTGAGCAATTTGACTATGCCATTGTCCTATGAAAGTTTTGAAGGATTTAAGTAAAATTATGCCTATGCCTATGATAAATGATAAATGACTATGAATGATAAATGACTATAATGCCTATATTAATGAAGTGGTCCCCAAATTATGAACAAAATTGCCATTTTATAGAAAACACAATTTTGAATGGACGGATGAGATCAACCTTTGACAGAAACCTAAAATCAGAGGAAAAGATTTAACTTGATAACCCCTAATCAGGGTTAGGGTAAAATCCTTAAGTGAGTGGTCAAGATGTCATATGAGAAAATTAGATCGGCGGTGGAGAAAAGATGAGAATTAATTTCAAAAATAAAGATTTTCAAAATTAAGAAGATAAAGATAGCCTACTTTGTGAGATTTGAAAAATCAGATAAAAGATGGACTAAAAAGCAATTTTGATCAAATCAAGAACCTTCTTGCTTTATTTGATTTTTGGAAGAAAGCTACCAATTTGAATTAAATCAACTCAAAATATGGATTTTGTGAGACAAATAAATAATATTTTTTAGATTATTTACCAAAATGGACTGTCAGTTAAGATTGTGATGACATTTTAAATAATTTCATTTATTAAAAATGAGAGGAATATTAATTTTGTTAATTTAAATAATTAAATATAATTATTTAATTTAGCAAATATTATCAATAATTAAATAAATTAATCAATTCATTTAATTATGACAATTAGTGACATATTAAATAAATGAATAAAACTTATTTATTTAATAATCAGGAAGAAATGACTGAAGAAGGGTGATTAAATAAATTAAGAAATTTATTTAATTAAGGGAAGACTTAGACAATTAATGACGTATTTAATAAATAAATAAAATTTATTTATTTAATAATCATGAAGAATAAATGGACACGAATTAATTAAATAATTACAAATTATTTAATTAATATTCGAATGTGGACCAAGGACATAATTACATGTCATAATTATGCTAGGACGAAAGTGGTAAAAATGAAGCTTGTAGGCCTAGGTAATTTTTAGGTGTCTACATAAAGAAAATGTTTCCAGATCATCCTCATAGAAAGATTCAAACTCCTCAAAAAAAGAATCAAAGCCCTCACTTTCCCTATGATTATTACCACAAGGGATTCATTACCACATATACTAAGCTCAGAGTGTTCAAAATGAAAGGCCAAACTCTCATTCTCAATACCTTGGCCATTGATTTGTGATGAGGTGTCAACAATACTTGCAAATGCATCCTTTTCCTTGTCATCAATGTACTAATTTACACAAAAGGCTACTTATGGATTGGTTATTCAAGAGACTAAGTTAACTAATAAATGAAGATAAAAAATTTCTAAATGAAGACTAATTTAACTGATTAATGAAGATTGAGTTGATTGAAGAGAAAAGAGGAGTTAATTGATGAGTGGAAATGGACATTAATTGAAAGTGGATAATTATCTCACATTTAGTTAAATAATAAAATGTTATTTAATTAAATGGATAATGGGATTAAATGGAAAAATTATTATTTAATAAATTATAATATGTGATGTGATAAATTATCATTAATGGATAATTAATGTTATGATTAATAAATGGTTAATTAATGGATCTAATTAATGATTTAATGAATGATATGATGATAATTAGGGTCGATGATTAAGAGGAATATTTTAGGTTTCTACATGGATCTTCCAACCAGGGATATAAAATGGATTTGTTTATGTGACATAATTTTTCAAATAAATATTGTTTGTAGTGTCAACCTCTGGTATGAACTTTTCCTCACATCATGATCATCATCACAATTAAGCCAAAAATCCTCTAGATGATAAACATGAGCATACTTCTTGCTTATTTTCTTGGCAAGGTTTTCCTCTAGATCATAGTTTTTTCATTGGAGTGCAAAGAACTCCAACCCATAGAATTTAAACTCCTCACACATATCAACACTTTTTCCTACAATACACTTATAATTTCCAATTGTGTTATAGGGAATTTAACAAAACATTTATTGCATGCTTGGGTAAGAAGAGCATGAGATAGTTGCACCTATCTCACAAGTTCCAATAACAACATTTTGTCTATTGTATACTTGGGTAGCATGAAGGAATATCCCACAAATCGTTCCACCCTAATATAGGTGAAAGTAGGAAATTGAATATTCCAGCCCCCAATAGACTGGATAACACTTTGTGATTCAAGGGACAATCTTTTGGATTTTTCCCCTTCTATTAATCTCACCAACTTTATAGAAAAAACATCATTTATCCTTTGATAATGTTCCCAATATTGGTGGATAGTGTGAATCATTTTTTCCTTAATCATTTTGATTTTTGGCTTGTTTAATGTTTTTAGTTTTGGATGTGCTTGCACTCAAGTAGATTATCAGAAAGATGTGTGATGCGTCACATGGTGGCTGCACAACTTTTTTTTTCATCTTCCTTTCGAAAGAGGGTTAGGACACATGTTGGCTCATTAGAGACTTTCTAGGGAACTATATTCATTAGCTCGAAAGTTTCCACCTTTTTGACACATCATCTCTTCACTGTGGGTGGATTGCGCTTCTTTTGAAGTGATATCTTTTTGGAGTTTGTCAGAGCTTTCTGCCCTTTTTATTTTCTTGGTTTTTGGGATGAAAGCTTTGAGTTGGTGCCATTGGGTGATGTGATTGGTCAATTGGATCTTTTTGCCAGGCTGTGTTTCTAGGATTTGATTGTTTACAGGCCTCTATCTTTGCTAAATATCTAAAAAGCATTAATCCAGCCACTAAGAATTGATGAGAAAAGATTATTGTGACCTAACCAAGGATCTACGATCAGATCATGTGCAATCAAAAGCCAACACCTGGTAGTGATTAATTTTGTGTTGTGGCAGCATTTTCTTCTTTCTATAGCTATAAAAGGGGTGTCAATAGATGAAAGGGTGGCATTCCAAGTTTTAGTTTCCTTTGTCAAGGAAAAGTTTCTTTAGTTTTCTTAGGATATAGAACTATTTTTAGAAGTAAAGTTGTAGAATTGATTTTCTCTAGAATGTTATATCTTTTAAGGCTTAAACTATTATCAGATTGGCATCTGACCTTTGTTTTAAAGTTCATTTGATATTTAAAGCATGAACCATTGACAAGAAATCATTGAGACTATGTATGTATGGCCTTTATCAAGCTTTCTTTCTTTATGTTTTCATTTTGAATGAAACACTATGTCTTGCAAGCTCAATTTGGATAGTTTAGGTAGCTAATTTCCATGTTGTATGCTCATATGGTAGAATAATAACTTGTAAAAACTATATTATGTCATTGAACTTCTCTATTTTTCTCAAAGGTTGTTTTTTTATTATATTATGTTATATTAGACGGAAGAGTTCATGCAATTTCTAAATGTTTTTCCTGTCACCCTTAGAAATATTTATGCTTGATTGTACCTTAATGAACACTGCCTACAGAAAGATTTGAAAGTCTACATTATGCTTGTTGTTAGCCTTTGTTGTTCATTCTCTTTCCAACAATGAAGGGTTGTGGAATTCTATGTCTAATTATATCAATCATAGGAATGGTTGGGTTTTGAAATGTTGTAAAAGCATTGGCGCATCGTCATTTTTATGTTTTAATTTACATTTCCTTCTACCCTTTTCTCCAAACCCCAAAGAAGAGTCTACTTTCTATAAAAATCCTAGAGTTATTCAGTAAGGCACAAATTGATCCCCCACTCACTATTAAATTTCCCATAAGATTGTCAGAGAGGTACAAGCTTTGATGATCAATAGTTCTTTTTATAGCACGCCCAGTGGGACAAGAAGTTTTCTAAATGCCTAATTAGAAGTCAGAAATATTTCTTAAATCAGGCTAAGGAAACTAGAAGTTTCATGCCTAGAGTCCAAACAAGAGCATCTTCAAGAGGTCATTTCTAGTACTCTTAGTTACCTACCTCAGGACCTAAGAGAAGGATACTTATAAAATTTGTATCACCTATAAGGAGTAATAGAGAAAGATGTGAGAGCCTAATATCCAAAGCCTTATCTACTCCAACTAGAGGCTCAACCTTCCAAATTAGAATACCTGTATACCCAATTCACAAGAATATTTTCTCTATGGCTCATGTACCTCCCCCTGCTCCTAGAAATTTTGTTACTTGGGATAGTGGTAGTTTTCTATGTCCACCCACACCCTAGATGTATGGCCTCCCATACCCGCTAATTCCCTCAAGGCTATTCCAAAATTTTTTGGAGAAGATTTCAAAACCCCTTCTAAACACTTTCAAGATATAGCAGAGGTATGTAGGGTACATAACATAATAGAGGAGAATGTCACTTTAAGGCTGTTAGCTCCCTCTTTCAAAGGGAAGGCCCAAGATTGGTATCGATATTTGGCCTTGAGCTCTATCATCTCCTAGGATCAGCTTGAAGAACGGTTGTTTGAATGCTTCTTAGAGAAAGCGGACTGCTCTTCGTTGTTGCAACAAATAATCACCTTCAAGAGAGCTTTGTAAGAAGCCATGAGTGATTTTAATGCCAAGTTCCATAAGACCTAGAAAATGATCCCTATGACTGATCGACCCTAAACCGCAATGGCATTCATGTTCTATTTGAAGGATCTAAATTTGGAAATTATAGTTATGATCACCTCCATGGGAGGGGATATCTTTCCCAATGCATATGAGGTGGATGTGTGTGTGGAGAATAGTCTAATTGATGTTGGGAAGTTTTCTCCCTGACCTCCAATGCTAGTATTTGTAGAGATCTCTGGTGGCCTTTGAGAAGAAGCTAATCCAACCACTTTCGCTATGTAATCAATGTTGGCTACGCCACAATCTATGTACGTGTATCTTGTCACTCAAACAAGCTCATCATGCTCATCCTAAATTGTGGAAAACATCAATGACATGAAGAGTCTCATGTGGAACTTTGGTAACGAGTTGGTCATTATCAAATGACAACAAAAAATGCCTCTGTAGTAGACTACCCAAGCCTATGGTAGAGGAAAGTTGTCTTATCACCAAAATCCATACCAAGGATCCTATAGAAGAGGAGGTCAATAGGCAATTCCTATGAACCAGATAGTTTTGGTTGCACGCCACTATAGATGGTCAAAGATAGCCCAAGTAAAGAGTTGATTCCAGGCCAAAAAAAATTGGTGGAAGATGAAAATACATGGTACTTCTTATGTAGTGATAGCCATATTCCCAGAAATTGTCCAAGGAGAAATTTGCAATAGAGGATAGCAGAACAAATGAGCAAAGGTGTGCCCCTAAATATGGATGAATATGAATCTTCCAAAATGGAAAATGCTCGTTTTAGAGCATAGATGCAAGGAATGTCCTTGGAGCAAGAACTGGATATTGCACCCGACCAAGCTCTATTTTCATGGATGGAAGAGGAGGATGTAGTGTTTGTGAATGAAGCTTCGACAACTAGTATTTTTTAAGTGAATTAAGATTACAATACAAGATCTAAAAGAAGGCTCATGATAGAATACATGCAACAAGCTTTGCCATGTCCTCAGCCACGTCAACCACTGCCCTCAAGAAAAGTAGGCTCCATCGCCTGTCATCTGACCTTTTCCACAGCAGCATACCCTACTGTTGGCAGAGGAAGAGGTAAATAAGACACCAAGCCTAGTCATGGTGGAATGCTTTCTTCTAAAAACAAGAGATACCACAATACAAGATGAAGACTCAACTAGTTGGAATGCTCAACATGGTGGAACAATTGAGGAAGGAGCCCACTAATGTATCACTATGGGACATCATACCTATTCTCGAATAAAAGACATTGCTTCAAGAAGCATTAAAGAAATAAGAACAAATCCTGCATGAAGACGTGACTTAGTCGAGCAACTAAAGTAGAGACAAATGATTTGTGTTTCCCCCTCAAGCTCCAAAAGCAAAAACTTATGTGAATGATGTAGGCAATGGAAAAAAAAAGAGGTAAGAAAGCCAAAGACCACACATTTATTTTTAACACTTATTATGGGAGATAACATTTTGCATAACAATATGATTGATTCGGGGGCTAGCACAACTATCATGCCAAAACAAGTGGTTGATGCCTTGAAGCTTAGGTATGTTCCCCTTGAAAAAGGAATCATGCAACTAGATGGGAAGAAGGTTTCAACTGTTGGTCAGATAAAGGACCTATCTCTAACCCTCTTCTCATGTCCAAGCCAAAGTCACACAAGAATTGGTAGTGATAGAAATTCCCCCAGTCTTCAGGATGTGTCTTTCAGGAGATTTTACTACAAAGCTTGGTGGATGTTTATTGCTCGACTAGTCCCACATAATATTGAGAACCAAGCATAGAGTGAAGATGAAGATTTTGTCCAAACCTTTGCATCCCGAACACATTGCAGACAATGTAGTTCTATGCTTTGAAGCAACACACACCTCCATCTCTCAGCAAGAAAGATATTATGTAGAAATGTTGGAGGATGAAGAAGATACAAGTGATTGAACTCTTGAAGAAGAGGTGCTACTCAACCAATTCATTGACTCTGATCCATTTGATAACTTCCATGCAATAGGGCTAGGAACCTATGTGATTTTTGATGATGACCAAGTCTTTCTAAAATTAATTAAGGACCGAGATGAATGTGATGATTCGAGCGACAACTGTTTGTGGACCCTGTATTTTGATGGCACCAAGTGCAAGGCTGGCTCTAGAGCGGGTCTTGGACTAGTGTCTCCAATAGGATCAGAGACCCTCAAAGCTTATCACTTTCAGTTCTCATGCTCCAACAATGATGCCAAATATGAAGCCTTGGTTCATGGGCTGATTCTTGCAGAGTGGATAGGCGCAAGGAGAATACAAGCTTTCAGAGATTTAGAGCTAGTGGTGAACCAAGTCCACAGACAAGCAACTACAAAAAAAACAAGGATGAAGTTGTACGAACATCAGGTTTGGGATATTATCGAGAG
Source organism: Sequoia sempervirens (assembly GCA_007258455.2). NCBI lineage: Eukaryota > Viridiplantae > Streptophyta > Pinopsida > Cupressales > Cupressaceae > Sequoia > Sequoia sempervirens. The sequence goes on from VDFB02000015.1 coordinate 408,796,451, forward strand.
CTTAAAAGCTTTTAATATACAAGTTATCCCTCGATCACAAAATAGTGTTGTTGATCTAATGGTTTTTGTCAGCTCACAATTTGAACCAGTTTCTGATCTGACCAAGTAGAGTGCAGTGCAAGTCATTGTTTGACCCTCAATTCCCAAAAATCATCAAAATTGACAACTATTTGATGATGACATCCAAATTGCTTCCTTCATACAAAAGTTAGGGAAAAATTCCATCTATCCACCACTAAGAGTAGAATTTCCTTAGGAGAAATTCGTCCAATTGAAAGGGAACAAACTTCCCCAAGGATTAATTTCTGTCAAAAATATTTTTGACTTTGAAGAGACGCAAGGAATGGAAAGCAAATATTCACTATAGATGCAAGGGATAATGAATAGTTGGATATCAGAAATAGTAGAAGGCTGAAAGTCAGAAGGGAAGTTCCTCACAAGGACAAGAAGAGACTAAGAGATCTATGTTTCAAATATGATGGGGTTATCGCCTGGACCTATGATGATCTGAGAGGATATGACCTAGGAATAATTCAACATACCATTGACTTGGCGAAAGGATCCAAACCCATCTAAAAGAAGTAAAGTCTGGTCAATTTGAAGGTTGAAGCATTGATGGCACAAGAGCTAACCAAACTGGTCAAGTCAAAGATCATATACCCTATCAAACATTCGACTTGGGTATCAAATCTAGTTCTGGTCCAAAAGAATGGTGATATTCAACTTTGTGTCAATTTTCAGGATTTAAATAAAGCCTCATTGAAAGACCATTACTCCTTTCTGCTGATGGAGTAGATCTTGTAGACTATGGCTAGGTCAGAGATGTTCTCTTTGCTAGATGGCTTCTTAGGATATAATCAAGTCTATGTGAAGGAAGTCAACCAACATAAGACAATGTTTACCACAAAGTGGGGAATGTTTGCATATTCAAAGATGTCATTCAAACTTTCCAATGCCAGTGTGACTTTTCAATGGGGAATGTATATTTCTTTCAAGTGATTGATCAACCTGATCATCCTAATATATCTGGATGACCTAATGGTCTTTTCAAAATCAAAATATGATCATTTCGATCATCTAGAGATGGTTTTTTAGAAAACCCAACATTTTAGGATTTCTTTAAATCCCAAAAAATGTGTCTTTGGAGTACCTCAAGGTAAGATCCTTGGCTTTGTAGTGTCGAAGGAGGGAATAGCAATAGACCCCTAAAGGGTCATATCTATAATGAAATTACCTCTGCCAGTGAACCAAAAGGGACTACAATCTTTCCTAAGGAAGATTAATTTTGTCAACAGATTCATATCAGATTTCATAGGCATTGCAAGACTAATTACGTTGATGCTTAAGAAGAACCTACTTTTCAAGTGGACCCCTGAAGGAAAAGCAACTTTTGAGTAGTGAAAGGTAGCCATTTCTGCAGCCCCGGTGTTGGTCAACCTGAACTTTTCCAAAGAATTTTGACTCTATGTGTACAGTGGCCAACATATTATAGCTTCAGTACTCACATAGAAATGTGAGGAGGGAAATGGAGAGAATCCTATCACATTCTATTCAAGGACCTTGAAAGGTTACGAAGTTAGGTACAATTTTGTAGAAAAAGAGGCTTTTTCCATTATTAAAATTTTGAAGAATTTTTGCAACCTGGTGTCGGCCAACAAGATCACTATTCTCGTAGCACATCCCAGTGTGTAGGAATACATTACAGAAGGTGAGATAACAGAAAAGAGGGAAAATTGGATCACCAAGATCCTATAATATTATGTTGACATTAGACCAACCAAGCTAGTTTAGGGAAGAGGTCTGTGTGAATACATTTCACAAGAATCAAGTTGAGGAGCAGAAAGAGAGACTGATAAGGTCTACTCAAACCAATTCAAGTCCGAAGAATCTTGGGTGGCTGATCGAACATAGTATATGTAAAAGGGGTACTACCTGACCAACCTTCTATTCCATAAAAGGCGATACTACCGATTGCAAGGCACTAGGTATGCATTAATTGAGGGCATATTATTCAAAAAAAATTATGATGGTGTACTGCTCTAATGTCTAGACAAGCTACAAGCTAAAAGAGTTCTCAATGAATTCCATCATAGTACGAAGTGTGGACATTTTTCTGCCAAGACTACTACCTTAAAAATCATGCGAGTAGGATATTATTGGTCCTCGTTTGTTGAAGTACACCAATTGGTGCAAAAGTGTACCCAATGCCAATATTTTGTTGGAAAAAGAAAGAATGTTGCTCTACCCCTAAGCTCGATCGTAATTGAGGAATCCTTTGCTCAATGGGGTTTGGATTTTATCAGAATGATAAATCCTATTTCTAGTGCTGGAAACAAGTAGATCCTCACAACAACCAACTACTTCACAAGGTGGAGAGAGGCCATAGCCCTAAAAAATGCCATAGAGGGGGAAATTGTTAATTTCCTTGAAGAGCTAGTAGCTAGATTTGGTCTGGACTCCCAAGACCATCATATCTAAAAATGCTCAAAATTTTGTAGGATTAGGAATGTCATATTGTGCTATTAGACATGGGATTTTCCTTAAAACTTCATCAAATTACTCCCCACAAGGAAATGGGTTAGCAGAATCAACCAATAAAAACCTAAAAGGTTAATCAAGCACATTGGAGCGGAATGACAAAGGGATTGGCACAAACATCTGCAAGTTGCTCTATGGGCAGATCATATTACTCCCAAGAAAATTCTAAAGAATTCCCCTGATGAATTGGTGTATGAAAAGGAGGTAGTGTTACCCATTTCCATAGAGATTCCTACTTTACAACTGCTGAAATCCCTAGAAGTTGAAGAAAGAAATGGAATAGAAGTATGGCTAGCGGAACTCCTCAAACTAGAAGAAGATAGAGAAAAAGCATACAAAGCCATGATCACTCATTAACAAATAGTAAAGTAGTGGTTTGAAAAAAGGAATTCTAACCCAAAATTCAAAGAGGGGAGCTTAGTGCTAAAGTATGATGAATGTACTACAAAACTAGGGCAACACATGATATTTGAAGCGCTATGGAAGGGACCCTTGCGAATCAACACGTGCAAGGAAAAGAATGCGTACGAACTTGAAGATATGGAAGGAAACACTTTAGATATACTGGTGAACGGTATTTTTCTGAAGTTATTCCATTAAAATACACATTTCTTTAAAAAAATTAATAGTTATGTACCATATATAATTTTTTTGTAAATACGTTATAAATTTTGAGAATAAATCATCTAGGAACAACACTAAAGAAATGATTTATTATATTATATTCATTGAAAAATTTATAATATAATGCAAATCCTAAGGCTCAGATTTAAACGTGAGGCTCTCTCTCGAAAACCAAAAAGAGTAGTAGAGAAAAAGAAAGCAAAAAGGAGGCAACGTGAAAAAATAGTAAAGTAAAGCCTCTAGCCATTTTCGACAAAGTGAAAAGGGTTCGTTATTGGGTTCTTCTTGTAGAACCTTAAATCTTCATTAGCTCAAAAACAAAAGCCCTTAGCATTGTTAGTAAACCAAAGCAAACAAAAGATTCTCTATAAGATTCATCTGATCACAAGAATAATGCAAAAGAAGCAAGCAAAACATAGAAGAACATCATTCTAATAATCAAACCAGCATCTTATAGTGGATTGGTGCTTCTACGGAAAGAAGCCCTTTCCCAATCCTTGCTTAAGTTCCATGATGAAAATGCTATGAAGAATGATATGGAATGCTAAGATGATAAATGGAAAAAATCAGTTCTCAGTTTAAGAGAATGACCTTGCATAAAGATTGTGGAGGATTTGATCAAAGATGAAGCTTTCATTTATAGATTATTTTGATGAGAGAAATAGCTAAATGGATGAATGTGAGACTAAAGATAATCCAATGAAAAGAGGCCACTTGTCAATTTGTGAGTGGTTGAGGAGTGTGCAAGATTTGGGAAATGTGCCCAAGAGGGGGAAATTCAAATTTGAATTTGTGATATAAATGTTGAGAGGGGGACATGAAAATGAGAAGTTAATGCAATGTTGGAGGGGACAAGTCAACTTGTCATCATTTTCAAACTTGAAGGAATATTCTGTTTTTTATGCCAAGTTGAAAGAAAATAAGATTTTAATAAATCAATAAATTGATTTATTTGTGCAAGTGGGAATATCTAGAGGATGTGATGGGTGGTTAGGTTAGGTTAATCAGGATTATGTTAGCTTAATGATGATTAGGATGTTTTGACCCTTTTGACTTGAATATTTGATTTATTTAAATCAAGAGGGAGAAATATGACTTTAGGCTTTTAATTAAATAAAGTTTAGTTTATTTAATTAAAGGATGATGCAAGATAAAGGTTAATTAATGAAATGTTAGGATTTAATTGATTTATTGTAATGATGAAGTGGATTTATTTAATTTGAAGGATGAAATGAAGGTTATTTGATTAAACCATTGGATTGACATGTATTCATATTTTGCGTGTCTACATTTTCCCCCTCTTTGAAGCAATATACTTGTTGCGTTGGTTCAAAGAATAAACTTGTTGTGATCGAAATTCAAAAAATTTCTATTTTTTCAGTTGCCCCAGTGGAAAGAAGTACACTGGTACATTTCCCCCTCAAGAGATCGAGCGAAAAGATTCAATTTGAGGGTCGATCTCGTGATAAAGAGGTTCAAAATGGATGGTTATGGATGATGATGCAAATGATATGGTTTTAAGATGCTTAGAATAGCAAATCTATATTATCTTAAACAACTTAAATGATGATATGATGTAAGATGGATGAGATTGATGATGTGATATGCCATGATTATGCAAATGTATGATTTTATGAGATGCTTAGACTAACAGATCTATATTATGATGATGATATGCTGTGATTATGCAAATGTATGATTTATGCAAATGTGATGATTTATGAGATGCTTAGACTAATAGATCTATATTATGATGATGATTATGCATGTGAGATGATATGCAAAATACTGATGGTTTTTGGATGCAAAATGGATGCAAGATGGATGCACTGGTGATGATGATTAACTATTCATGATGTAATGTTAGTGCGGAAAAAGAAGACATTAGATGATGACAAGAGGATCCAACAAGCCAACTTTATGAGAGATGATGATGCTGATAGATGATGATGATTTTCTTATCGAGGATTGGGATTTTAAAAGGGCTACTTACCTTATGTTTGATAACACACATAGGTACAATGCATCAAGGTATAAAGAACCAGGATGGCATTGTACCTAGTGCGATGGAATTTGACTCAACAAGCAGATAGGAGTATTCTTGTTCACACTTGACATACGGAAACTTTGCTAGGACATACCTAATAGAGCAAGTATTCGCCAAGTTATTTTACAAGAACGTCCAACAAGCACAACAAACAAAAGGATAATGATCGTTGCCCCATTCCTATCTCTCTAAATCCTTCGTTTGGATATCATCGAGAGGTCCTTGGAATGAGCACAATAAGATAAATCAAAAGAAAAGACCAAGTATGCAAACAAGTCAATGTTCTTCATATCTCTAGCCAAAGGGATTTGTTTTGATAGGATAAGAATCCAAAGTGATATCCAAAATGATGTCCATTGTTGGAACGATATATCCTAGGACATGCACTGTATAGGATGATGATGGGTTGATAAGTTGATTGATAGGTTGTTGATATAAGGTTGATTGGCATGTTTGCGATTGATCAAGAGTTTGATTTTGCATTTAACTATTTGTTGCTTTGATTTTGGTTTTACGATTGAAGCTTTTCTTTTGCTAATTGTTGTGATTGTTTCTGTTTGTTTTTCCAAAGGATGAAGGTGATGATCAGTTTATTATGGATGATTGATTATTGCAGGTCCAAGTGAGATGGGGACAGATGGATTTTTTCAAATATTTGGATTTTTTGGAGTTTTTGGAATGTTTTGAGGCTATTTTTGGTATTTTTAGATTTTTGAAATGTTTTGATTTTTGATTTTTGAAATGTTTTTGGATTTTGGGGTTTTTTGAATGTTTTTGGATTTTGGTGTTTTTGAATGTTTTTGGATTTTGTGTTTTTTGAATGTTTTTGGATTTTGTGTCTCGGGGTGATCAAAGATTAGCCTTGCCTATGTTTAAGCTTAGAGATGTTCGTTTTTTGATGTTTTTATAAGTGTTTTTGGATTTTGATATGTTTTGGATGTTTTTGGATTTTTCGCATGATTTTGACATTTTGGATATGGATATCTGTGACGATATCAGTGCTTTGTTTGGGATTTTTGTTGAGAACCAAGCTAAGGTTGACTGATTGAATTGATGGATTGATGATGATGATGACATTGTTAAGGATACACGACAATGCAAGGATTTGATTGATCGGGATTGATGACGATAACATTATTGAGGATGCACAACAATGCAAGGATAGTGTTAAGCAACACAAGGATTGACATGTCGATCATATTGATGATGATAAGATTGTTGAGGATACACAAAAATGCAAGGATAGTGTTAAGTAACACAATGATTGGGAAGGATATATCCCATGATTATGGATTGATTGGATTTGATTGATCAGGATTGATGAAGCTTGATTTTGGAATAAAAGTTGTTCGAATGATTTGACGTGATGTTTGAAGTGTAAATTAGATGCGACTGATAGTGATTGTTTGGATTGATGTTCGATGAAAGATGAAGACTGATGAGGAATTTCTTCTCGTCAAAATATTCCATGGGCTAGTGATTCAGATTATGGCTCACAAATGATTTGACCAATTTGGTTTCACATTTTCCAATGTTCAGATCGCCACATAAGTTGGAGGATATAGATCAAGATTTATTCTTGAAGCGAGATCCAAATATCTGCCCCTAGTGTCTAGCAATGTATGGAATGTCATGGATGGATGGATATGGTAAGTACACCAAGGATGCCAAGGATTATCTTACGATAAGATAAAGTGTTTAGATAAACAATGCTCATTGGATAATGCTTCATGGCTCAGATAATGCTGCATAGGATGGGATCAATGAAAATGGCCCATGTCAAGATGTTTACCATAAGCAAGCATAAAATTTGTCCCAAACTTTCATCAAGATCAAGATAACTTGGATGATGGATGTAGATGGATAAAGATGGATTGGATAACTGGTTCATGAATGAAATGGATTTATTATGGATAAGATGGATGGAATGTCATATTTATTATCGATGGGATGAGATGCTTTCATCTGAACTGGTGCACGTAGATGCTTGATTCCACACATGACACCTGTTTGCCAGGTTTTCTTCATGGTCTTGCCCAAAGCGCCACCGTAGTGGTTTTCACTAGAGGACGATTTTTTTTCTCTTTACTATTTTCAATCCTTTTTCTGATTTTTTTGGATTTTTTTTTTTTTTTTTTGAGAAGATTCATGCTGACCCACCTAGTGGTGTCAATGTAGATGCTTCTGTCATAATGTGACATCGGTATCCTACCTGAAGATGTCTTTTTACTAAGATACATGCACTTGAATGCAACTTTTGGGATTCCTGATTTTCTTTGTCGATGTTGGAGTTAACTTTGTCTCTGTGTGCACATCGTGATAGAGTGCCTTCTAAATCCTTATGATAAAGGGTCATTTCCAATACATGGTCAATGTGAGAATTGGATAACATGCATGGAGGCGGGGATGGAGTGTATTTAGGGATAAAAGATGGATTGGTTGATAGTTTGGAATCTTTGACTCTCCAAACTTGGGAAGATGAGAAATGATGGGTGGATACGGAAGTGTGCATGGAATTAGGACCAACTGCTTGATACACTTTGTATGTCGCTTGAAAATCCTTCTTTTTTTTTTGTGGACATCTTTGATGGATACTTTTCCCATTTTTTATTTTTCCCCATAGTTTCTTTGGCTGATGGAGTTTGATAGGGATGATCTTCCTTTGTATTTTTTGGTATCCATTTTTATTTGATTTGTTAGATATGCTTCTTAGCTTCTTTTTCTTTCATAACATCCTTTGTGCTTTGATTCAAATATTTCTTTTTACATTGGTCCCAATTCATGGATGGGATGATAGGTGGATGAAGATTCATGACATGGCTAGTTACATAGTATTAGCATCAGTTTCATCATAAGGATTCTTCATGCTCTCTATGTTGATGTTTGCTTGAGATGAAGTTGCCCCTAGTATTATGGAAGTAGTACCTTTATGCTTTGATTCTAATTGTTCTGAGAGCTCTTGTTTAGAATACATTCTCTAATAAATGTCGACCATTGCAGGTGATGTTTCAATTTGCTACTTTGCTAACTCTGGAATATCATGTTCTATCTAATATATTTCCTTGAGTGGATAATGTTGGATATTTACATACCTGATGTCCTCAGTCTGAATTTGGGATATATCTAACCCTGATGTTGACAACTCTGTTTGACTGTAGGAACCAATAACCTCCTCTTTTTGTGTAATAATATCAGAAGTAAAGGAATTCTGTTCTGAATGAAGATCATCTATGTGTCCATTCACTGAAAGCATGTCATGGGTAGATGGAGGAGTATGTGCTACATGGATATGATCATCTTGCATAGATAGGAGAGTGTCCATTAGATTATTGTAGTATCTTGAAGATACAAATTATTGATCTTGAATGATTTCAAAGTTGCTTTTGACATGCTTTGGATCAAGTTCTTGACATGGGTTAGTTTCAAAGGATGGATTGCTTACAAAGGGTCTTGGATGTCATCATTAGACATGGTAAGTGGTTCAATATCCTCAAGTGTCGAGTCTAGGGTTCCTTCAGTATCTATAACCATGAGGTCAAAGGGGGTCAACATGTCTTGGAAGGGACCATTGCTAGACCTTGGTGAAATATTTTGATCATGCTTTGGAATAAATTCTTGAGATATGTCCTCTAACTTATTAGGTGTTGTAGAGACATTTTCAACATGATCATTGGTTGATGCCTCATTAGATGAGATAAAAACATCTTTATTGATGGATAGATCTTGATCATTGTTTTCAACAATTGTGGTGGAGGGATTTCCAATGTCTTCAACCATAGGGTCAAGTGATGTTGGCATTTATTTGATTGGATCATTGTTGGTTGGTGGAATTTGATCATGATTAAAAAGTGACTCTTGACATATGTTGATTTGATCATTGGATGAAGTAGAAATAGCTTGAATGTGCTCAGTGATGGATTGATCTTGATTCTTGTTCTCAACAATTGTGGTGGAGAGATTTCCAATGCTATCATTGTCCCCAGTAGTGATTATATTTTGATCAATCAAGTCTTGGATGAGTTTTTTGAGCTGAACACAATCTGATGTTTTGTGTCCCTTTATTCTATGATAATCACAAAGGTGCTTCTCATTATACCCTAGTGGTTTTATGTTTGGTTCTTGATAGTTCACGTAAATAGGGATTTTCATAAGATTTTCTTGTACTAACTATTGTAGGACTAATTCGATTGGTCTCCCAAGTGGTGTGTATTTTTTCTTGTTCCTTTGTGATATTTTCACTTTAAATTGACCTTGTGGTGATTAATTTTGGAGATGTGGTGATTGATCTTTGAGATGTGGTGATTGATCTTCAAGATGGGGTTGATCTTGGTGTCCAATTCCTTGACATTGGAAATATTGTTCTTGATGCTGTGGTGGACACAACTCATTGCTTTGATGACATGGATTAACCAATGGATGGGTGTATTGATTTTGGAGTGAATATATCTCCTGGCTCAATAATTCAATTAGTTTGGAATGTGAAGCAAGTTGTTCTAGTGAAATTTGATCTTGATTTTGGATTTGATTACCTTGATTTGGCTTTTGTTGAAGCTAATTTGGAATGTGCCCTTGTGGTGTTTGAATGGGATCATGGACAAACTAATCTTGGATAATGTTCTGATTTGGGATGATGTTTAAATTTGGAATTTTGGGTTGAAGTTGAACTTTGTTGGGAACCACATTTCCTTGATTTAGGTAACTTTGACTTTGCATGGTGTTACCTTGACTTGTTAACATCTTGTTTGGAATTTGAACAATGTTTGTGTGATTTGCAAATATATTTATCCTAAATTTTGTTGGACTCATGTTCGTGTTTTGTAAATTTGTACTTGGTACATTCACATTTGGCATGTTGGGATTTGATGGGACGACATTGTTCATTTGAAGACTCATGCATTAATTGTTTGGTTGACAGACTTGTAGGTTTGGATTTAGATCTACCACCGGGAAATGTGTTCCAATCTTTGATTTGGGCATACTCACACTTCTTGTGCCATTTACATTTGTAGAAGGTAATGATCCCATGTATGGATTGTATAAGTGTGAGTTTTGATAATCAATCAGCATTGTAAGGCTTTGAAAATTCAATTGATTTGGATTACTCGTGATGTATGGATCAAGCTTGTATTCCATGCTCCTCTTGTGTTTTGACCTTGTTGCAAAGTGACCTCTAAGGTTTTTAGGACTAATGACTAGATGAAGGATGAAAGGTGTAAATGATACGAGTGTTGAATGTTTAGGGACTTGTATCAATGCTATACTTAGGGTTTGATTTTGATTGGTTTGATTTGGGTAATGAATTTGTAAACCCTAAGACATAAGATGTTATCTTAGGATGAACTTGTTCAAAGGATTGCTAATTCAATTAAATGTATGAGAAATGATGCATTCCCATACATCTAACTAAATGAGGTGATTTTTATTTTGATGATTTACCCAAGTCTAGAATGATGTTTTCAAAGCTATAAAGTTGTTTGGTGGGATGGGATAACAAATGTTTGAATGAATGAAGTGTTTGATTTGATCCTAAAGACTTAGAAAGACTTTGTTTACTAGGCCAAGATATTGAAGAACATGCCTTTTTCTAAGAGTAATTTCAAAATCAAAAGACCAATGTTTTCATGAAAACCATATGACCAAAAGATGCCAAGCATATGTGTGGGGTCCAATTGATTCAATCTTTTCTTAATGGATTCTTTTTACCACAAACACACTCTTGATTAGATTTTGAATCTAGATGTCCAATGTCTCAACTTTCGCCTTATCCTGAAAAGTGTATTATGTGAAAACCAAGGAAATTTGAGGCAAGAGTTACCTATTGTTAACCTTAGTAGGAGAAAATTAAGATGAAATCCAAATGCTTAGAAGCCTCTAAGGATATGAATCCCAAGGGCAAGCAATAACATGTGAATTTGTTCAAGGATATTTGCCTCTCCTAAAGGTTTTGAGATTTGATACTCATGTTGAATGTTGGTTTTCCAATGTTTTCAATTAAAGCACTGTGTTTCCAAACTAACTCACAAGCAATATAACATCCTACCTCAATTGGAACATTTTTCTTGGTGGGCTTTCCTCATGCCCTTCGTAGTAGAAGAGATGATTTTACATGCAACCAAGGAAAGAGTATAAAGGTATGTTAAGAATGAAGTTTTAACCTCTATACTTTAACCAAGATCAGACATGGCAAGTAACTTCTTGGAATCTAAGTTCCAATGCACCACTTTGATAAACTTGTTGAATGGGTTAATAGGCCACTACAAACAAGGGTTTTATTTCAGACCTTCCATTCATGGATATTGACCCATACAGCAAGAGTCCCCTTTTGGATCCATCTCATCGGAGCCAACCATGTGATACTGGTGTTTACTCGAATACCCACATTTATATCCTGATTGGAAATACTCTTAGCTTTAGAGTGTTACCGGTTGAGTCGTTCCCTTGGGTGAGTAATTTTTCCCCAAGGAAGGCCCTCTAAGATAGAAAAAAGCAAATAAACTTATTCATAGTTCGATCGACCCTTGTTTAGAAACAAAGGGAGAACACATGCAATAAGCTCACTTACGCTCGCACAAGATTTTGTTCAATTTTAAACCCAAAACGAAGTGTGTGGTTAATTAATTACACAATTTAATGTCACCAAAATCCTTTTGATTCTCAAGATCGTTGTGAGGTGTGAGAGAAGCGGATACGTCTTTTGATGATATTACTTTGTGTAACTAATTACAAAACAATAAAGATACACATTAATTTTATCCTTCAAAGCAATGATTTGGTTCGTTTTAAGCACCAAAGGAAAGATGAAATTTGATTTGTTCAATTTTTTAATCTCAAACGAGATCTATTCAATGTTTCCTAAAGTTCATTTTAACCTCTTTGCAATGAAATTTGAAAGCCTTGGCAATGTTCATTTTAAAGCCCAAAACCAAAAAATGAGTTAGCCTAAAACAAAAAATTAAGGTGTGCGACAGAAGCTCAAAGCATTTAAAAACACTTTTGGGTTTCAAATTTGATGCTTGAATCTTTAACTCCAATTTTGCTTTCATTTCTGCTTGATTTCAATGTTTGATCTTGAAATCAACCTTTTGCTTTTCCTTATTTCCTTTACCTTCGTTAGCCTTCGTTAGCCTTCTTTTACCTCATTTTCATTATAGCAGTTTGCAAATTAATGTCAAATAACCCTGCCAACAACGTCACATAAACTGTAATCAGAAGAACAATGTTTTAGTTTCTTCAATGTCTTGACCCAAGACATGAATAATATTTTAAGAAAAATACAATTCTTCCAAAACCATTTAAACACACTTCAAATTGAAATTGAAATTTGATATCCAATGTAGCTATAATGCTGCCAAAGACTTTCCTACCCTTATCTCTCTAAGAAATTATGTGTGTCTTCAAACATCAAAATCATGATCACCATTTATAAATGGAAAGAGGAAGAGTTCATTTGATCACCGTATTTATAACTCAGGTGAATGCCAAATCCAGAGAACCATTATGAATGAGTGAAAGCTGGAGGAACAAAGGAGGGATAAAGGGAAATTCCCTATACAAAATCAAATTTGTATTTGAGGCATCTAGATAAGGAAGTGTTTTTTTTTTACCTTTTATCATGAGGGGGTCTTACATGGGGAGAACCCATGAGCGCAAGTTTCAGGAAAAGAGATGGAGGCGACCTCTTCAAACCACAAGAAAGTAGAATGTAAAATACCATGCGTGTAGAATATAACATGAATTTAAGTAAAATGCAAGCTCTTCATTGAATGACGAGTAGACCAAGCAACCCTTTCTTAAGGCTCTATGCAGGTGTCAACAACCATAACGAAAGATACCCTCAAAGAAATGATAACAGGGTGCACAAAATTTGAAGTTTGACTTGATCAGAAAGAAGGACTTCGCACTCCTATTTAATGCATGAAGCGATTATAAACAAAAACATAATGAGCACAAAGATCATCCCAACGCAAAGATTCTAAGAAATATATCTCCAACTAGTCACTACTGTGGGTTAAAGAAAAGCCCTCCTTCTAGTGCCATAATGTAGAACCTTAAATCTGCATTAGCTCAAAAACAAAAGCCCTTAGCATTGTTAGTAAACCAAAGAAAACAAAATATTCTCTATAAGATTCATCTAATCACAAGAATAATGCAAAAGAAGCAAGCAAAACATAGAAAAACATCATTCTAATAATCAAACCAGCATCTTATAGTGGATTCGTGCTTCTATGGAAAGAAGCCCTTTCCCAATCCTTGCTTAAGCTCCATGATGAAAATGCTATGAAGAATGATATGGAATGCTAAGATGATGAATGGACAAAATCAGTTCTCAATTTAAGAGAATGACCTTGCATAAATATTGTGGAGGATTTGAACAATAGAGGAGACCTCTATTTATGGCCAAAAGTGATAAAAGAATTCCAAACATGGAGGATGTGGGACTAAAGATCCACCAATGAGAAGAGGCCACTTGTCAACTTGTGAGTGGTTGAAGGATGGGCACATTTTGGTCAATGTGCCAATGAGAGGGAGATTTCAAATTTGAATTTGAGAGTTAATGCTTAGCTTGACCTTTGCAAGAGACATGTAAGAGCTTATTAATTGCTTTGTTGGATGTACATGCCAAATTGGGGGGAGATTCAAACTTGGAGAATATTCTCCCTTTATGCCAAGTTGAAAGTAAATAAAGATTTTAATAAATCAATTAAATGCAATTTCATGTGCAAGTGGCAAAATCTACAGAATACAAGTGATTAGGATTAGCATTTAATCATGGATTAGATTAATTAAGATGATGTTAGATGTTTTGACCCATTTGACTTGATTTCTTTGATTTAAATCAAATAAAAGGGAGATGAAAGGTGATAAAGATTTAGTTAAATAAATATTTGATTTATTTAGCTAAGGGGGATAGTGATAGAATCAAATTAAATAAAGTTAATTTATTTAATTTTAGGTGGATGATCCTTAGAGATTAATCAATTAAACTTGGTTTATTTAATTGACGAGTGAATATGATTTGTTAAATATGCATGATTTCAATTTGACGTGTCTACACTTCTTCTTCTTCTTCCTCTTCTTCTTATATAACAAGTGCAAAAAAGGGTTGAACACACAACACACATGGACTCCATGCAGTGTAGACCTAGGGCCTATTCACTGTGACTCTGCACCAGGAAGTCAAAGTGCTTCCTCCAATTGAGTCCTAGAACACACTCCACGCCATACTCTCATAGTAGAAAAGTGCCCACTGGTTGAGAAGAGCAGCGGTGCATCTCAAGGTACATAGTCTGGAAGTCAGAAAGGAAGGGAAACTAGGGTATTTCTATTCCAAAGTTCACGTGCCTGCAAAGATCCATGGTGCTTGGGATACCAACGCCGAGAATGGCCACTTGCACTATCTCACCAAGCCCTTCCATAAGTGAAGTGTCAAACATTTGGTGGCACAACTCAATTATCATGGGCTTGGACACATTCAGTTCAAGCAGTGAGGCCATGAAGTAGGAAAGGACGTTGCAGTTGCTGGAGAGCTAGTTTTTGTCATTGACAAAGTCTAGGCTGACTACCCACTTGAATGCAACCATGACGAGGCAGTCACATTTCTTCACTAGGCGCTTAATTTGGTCACTAGTAACCTCTCCCGCAAAGCGGTATTAAGGCCTCCATGGGAGGAGCTGAATAGGGGTGCCCAAGCCAACAGACATTCTAAAAAAGCAACGAATTATGGCGGAATGAAAAATTGCTAAAAGCTTACTAAACTTAAGGAGCTATGTTTTTGAGTGTGTATTGCAAAAGGTGGAATAGCTATATATAGAAAGTGAAGTTGACAAACCCAACCAACAAAAAGTCTATTTTTGGCTGGATGGAAGTGAGAAAATCTCAAAGAAAAATGGAGAAGGGTAGATAAATCGTACAGAGTATCTGATAGAACATCTTGAGAAATAAATTTGGGCATTGGGTGTAAATGCTCTTGTATGGCGATTGTTGACATGTGTCCTTTTCCATCATCAACGCCAGCCAGATTACTACTGAGAAAAGTCATGGATTAAAGCGCTAAGATATAACAAATTTATGGTCACGTATTTTCAGGGGTACCTTGTATCACCTCAACACATTTCACATAGCAAACAACACACTTTTCAATGCAATGCATTTATTTGATAAAAAGGCAGCAAGGAGAATGTACTAATTCTATTCTTGTGGGGTTTTTGGCATTCTTGAAGGATACAGATCTCCAATCCACACATATCACCTCAATGGTAACATTTAATGGACCCATGGTAATGGCATAGCCTTAACTGCATGTATGAGCAAGAGAATTAATTACACTCAAAATTAGATTTCTCCAAAGAAGTGAAAGGAAAGTGGTCGTTGTCACCAAGGAAACTCTTTGTAACTTTCTCATACAACCATGGTGGAAGCTTCAACCTCTTGTAGAAACACTATAGCTTCAAGTATAAGGCTTGGTTAGGACGATATTTTTTGGTAGAACTCTTTTGCCAATGCCCCAACAATCGAGGAACGACCATTCAAATCTTGCAAGAAGATACTTCCTGATAAATGCATCCCAAGAGAGGCAGTGCAAGATGTCATCAACAATGTTTTTGACCCTAAGTTATCAGTTAACCCTAAAATTCTTAGGGAAGGTGCATTTCATAAGATGTTGGAGCATGAGCCATTAGAGGGTTTTGCATTTCAACTCTGGAATTGTGGTCTACCATAGTTTTTTATTTCCTACTATTCATCCATGCCCAAAGTTGGTTAATGTATATGCAAATAAATTCAATAGAATAATAGAAGCCATTGAGGGTAGCAGGGCTAGGGTTACCATTTTTGCTAAAGCCATATGTGATATGTTGTGTGTCCCTATGACCTAGGGTACTGAACCTTTTGATGAAGAACAGATGGATACCTTTAGGGAAGAAATGACCAAGCAAACAAAATTTTATGAGGATGAGGCAAATGAAAGGTCAAAGAGAGGTCATCTTCTCTTTCCTCTTTCATGCAAAAAATTCAAGGACACATAGTCTGTATTCTCAATGCTGGCCTAGATTTTCAACCTTGATAACAATGAGCAGGTCAAACCTTTTTAGTTTAGCCTAGATTTTGTGCTCAAAAGGGAAAGGAGCCAGAGGTACTATGATTTTGCTTAGGTGATAGCTTGAAACATGCTAGAGTAGCTGAAAAATTACAGTATTGAGTCTAAATTCAGGTATTATTCTATCTTGGTTGATTTGATTTTGCATCAGAATTTTGAATGGCTAGGGAAAAATGTACCAGTGTCTATGTTAGATGAAAGGCTCTATCTCTAGCTAGTTTTTGTGTGCACCCATGTTCTTTCAAGAATAGGGGATTATTATTGGTTTGCAAATCATTTTCTGAGGCCAGTGCTTCAAGATTTGTTGCCTCACCCTATCGGTTATTTCTCTCAAGATACCATACAATGGATTGAAAATCCGCCTACCCCGATGGATTATTTCTTGGGCAAGGATTTTACATTCATTGGATTTCACGGTTTTGCCAAGGATCCTTTTTGACTCCCCAAATTTGTAATAGATAGAGTTTTCACATTGGAGGCTTGTCGTCAGGTGACCATTGTCGACAAAATCTACGCTGTCGAAAGAAATAAAACAAAGATATATCCACTTCCCCTCATAATTGCTTACAGTTAGGTAATATTGAATAAGTGGAAAGCTAAGGATGAAATTACGAATTTGTTGGTGGCCTTAGGCTTGGTCCTCATTTCTGACAAGTTAAACTATAACCCAGATAGGGTTTACACATTGAAACATGAAGTTCGGGAATATTTTGAGAGAAGGAGGAATCCAAATCAAGAAGGTGCAAATGTATACATTGATTTGGCTCACATTCCATTCCAGTGACCAAAATAGTTAAATTTCTATGAATCACAAGTAGAGTACCAGAGGAACCTCCTAATGGGAAAATCCCTCAATGCATAGCTCAAGAGCAAGGGATGGTCAAAATGAAAAAAGATAGACATCTAGAGATTCCAATAGGAGATGAAGTGCCAAGGAGCTCCGTTCGGTAACTTTCAATTGCTTGCTGATGAATTTGAGGAAAAATATGATAAAGAGGTTGATTTTGAAAATAGTAATCTAGAGATGAGCCATGAAATTGATGAAGAAAAAGTTCCACATTAGACTTATCAGCCTCAAGAATCTGATATTCCAAGAGACTTGAGGCAAAGGGATTCACAAGCTTCATCCTCCCCTAGTGCCTGAAGTAAAAGGAAAAGGACCCAACAGTCTTCAAGAGGGTCTGATGTGGTCGTTGAGGGCCAAGTTTCAGAAGGATTAGCTACTAAAGGATCGGGATGTACTAGTCTTGGTCATGCAAAGAGAAGAAGAATCCAAGATCTAGGTTCCCTTGACATGTCATCCCGACAAGA
Organism: Sequoia sempervirens; assembly: GCA_007258455.2. NCBI lineage: Eukaryota > Viridiplantae > Streptophyta > Pinopsida > Cupressales > Cupressaceae > Sequoia > Sequoia sempervirens. Next base: position 408,814,066 of record VDFB02000015.1, read on the forward strand.
AGAAGAAGTTAAGCTTGTCCTATGAAGTGTTCCAACTACAGTGGCTTAGGTAAGTTTCACTCCCCGTCTTCTTCCCATTTTTGCATCTTTGGTTAATCCCCCACCTCCTCCCATGGAAAGGAATCCTCTGTCCTTAGACCTTGACTTGATAATATTGAATGCACCCCCTTCCATTTTCAATGAATTTGTTGAAGTTACCCCACGCATCGAAAGAGCGTTATCCATTGTGGCCGCAATTGATTCTTTAATCACCCTGTCAAGGGCCCCTATTAAAATAGTTGAGACCCCCACTTTACCCATCACTCCTGGCCCATGATCTCCTATTAGGAAAGAACCTCTCCACAAGTCTATTTCCCTGTTCACTCCAACTAGTTTTTCCCTTGCACAATTTAGTATCCCACCTTTTCCCATGATAACGCTACGTTTTGCGTTCTCGCATGCTCACACATCTAAATTTTCCCCTTCTGTCACCCTTTTTAGACTACCTTCTAGAGCTTCCATTGTAGCATAGAGGATTGATGTCCCTCAAACTCTTCAAGTTCATTTTTATGCTACCAAGCAGGCTTGACAGGATAGAAAGCAAAAAATATTGTTAAAGAATGCCAAGTTGCTCGCCACCAAGAAAATTGAAGCTTACTTCAATGAAGAGTGGAACTCTCTGCTAATCACTACCATGAAGTCACTCATTTCCAAGCCTAAAGGGAAATGGCAGATGGAGGACTATGACATTCATGCCATGGGCTTGGACTTGAATGAGATTCACCCGCACAACAAGGTGGTCCTAGCAAAGGTCACTCAGAAAGTGGTATATGCTAATTATGAAAGGTTCGATAGGAAAATGAAGAAGCATGAGGTAGAGTTGGTGAATGTGAAGGAAACAGTAAGTAGACAACATAACAAGATCTGAGTTAGAGAAGCTGAAATGACCCGTGTAAGGAAAATTCAAGGCCCTAACAAGGAGAAACATCTAAGATGCTTATTGAAGCTTAGAGTGAAAAAGTTTCTAAAGCTTCATGCTAAAATTGGAAATATGAAAAGAGAATTGGATGATGTTCGATCCCAAACTTTCGACGATCTTCAGAAAGCCCAAGCAGAAGTAGAAGAGTCAAGGCAAGAGATCGAAAAGTTAAGCTCAGAATTGACAAATGCCCTCAGAGAGAGAAGTCAAATGAAGGAAAGCACAAGAGAAAGAGAGGCTTAGTTTAACTAGGAGCTAGCCACTGCATGAGGATCTCGAACCATCCTGATAATGAAGAATTTGGTATCCACACATTAGGAGAAAATCACAATTGGTGTTACTGTTCTTGGGCCCACTCTACAATTCTTAAGAGATGTTCAGGAATTGAATGGAAAGTTTGGCCCGATGGTTGATCATTTTATGCAGAAATGCTCACCCCGAGTTGTGGAATCCCATGAATTTATTTCCAAGTTATGCATAGCCACTGATAAGGCTCTAGGTAGTGTGGGGATTCCCCAATGGCAGGTCGCCTCCATCAAAGCCAATGAGATCATCAACTGTCACAAGGTTGAAGCAAAGTGTAAAGAATGTCAGACGAAACTGAATAAGCGGGTAGTCAAGATCAAGGACTTTGGCATCTTGATTAACTTTGGGCTACCTCCTCTTCTTTCACTAGATGAAGATGTGTTGACGGCTGAGTAGGTCACTGATGCAATGTGACATAAGATCCAAGCCTTTGTGAAACTCCTAGGTTCAAGTACAATACCCATGGCTAATGATATTGAGCATGAGATTTATCCTCTTTCTCATCTCTATTATCACCTTGGATCAGTTTCTTCTAGATGTGGATTTGTCTCTTTTAAAGAGGTTTTCGAGCTAGAGCAAGCATACAGGTAGATCCACACTCTCATCCTACCAACCGATGTAGACTGGGAGGCGTAACATTTCACTTTCATCAAACTTAAAGAATTACCAAAGGCCTAGGTTCATGCCTCCACAAGCGAAGACCCACTGTGAGTCGCTAGAATTGTGAAGTGTTTTTTTCCTTAATCATTTTGATTTTTAGCTTGTTTAATGTTTTCAGTTTTGGATGTGCCCATTCTCAAGTAAACTATCAAAAAGATGAGCAATGTGTCACGTGGTGGCTACGTAGCTTTCATTTTTCATCTTCCTTTCAAAAGAGGGCCAGGACATGTGTTGGCTCGTTGGAGACTTTCTAAGGAAATATATTCATCAGCTCGAAAGTTTCCACCTTTTCGACACGTCATCTCTTGACTACGAGTGGATTGCACTTCTTATGAAGTGATATCTTTTGGTAATTTGTCAGAGCTTGATAGCCTTTTTCTTTTCTTGGTTTTTTGGGATGGAAGCTTTGAGTCGGTGCCACTGGGTGATGTGATTGGTCAACTAGATCTTTTTTCCAAGTTGTGTTTCTAGGATTTGATCATTTACAGTCCTCTATCTTTTCTAAATATCTAAAAATCATTAATGCAGCCATTGAGAATTGATGAGCAAAGATTATTGTGACCTAACCAAGGATCTACAATTAGATCATCTGCAATCAAAAGCCAACACCTGGTAGTGATTACTTTTGTGTTGTGGCGGTGTTTTCTTTCTTCTACAGCTATAAAAGAAGGGCAACAACAGATGAAAGGGTGGGATTCCAAGTTTCAGTTTCCTTTGTCAAGAAAATTTTTCTTTAGTTTTCTTATGATATAGAACTATTTCTAGAAGTAAAGTTGCAAAACTGCTTTTCTTTGGCATGTTATATCTTTTAAGGCTTAAACTATTGTCGGATTGGCATTTGACCTCTATTTTAAATTTCATTTGATGTTTAAAGCATAAACCATTAAGAAGAAATCATTGAGACTGTGTATGTATGGCCTTTATCAAGTTTTCTTTCTCTATTTTTTCATTATGAATGAAACACTGTCTTGCAAGATGAATTTGGATAGTTTAAGTAGTTGATTTCCATGTTGTATGCTTGTATGGTAGAATAATAACTTGTGAAAACTAGATTATGTCATTGGACTTCTTTGTTTTTATGAAAGGTTGTTGTTTTATTATATTATGTTGTATTGGGAGGAAGAGTACATGTAATTTTTGAATGTTTTTCATGTCACCCTTAGAAATCTTTATGCTTGATCAGACCTTAATGAACACTTCCTACGAAAAGATTTGAAAGTCTGCACTATGCTTGTTGTTAGTCTTTGCTATTTTTTCTCTTTCCAAAAATGAAGGGTTGTGGCCTTCTGTGTGTAATTATATCAATCATAGGAATGGTTGGGTTTTGAAATGTTATAAAAGCATTGGCACATCACCATTTTTATTTTTTAATTTGCATTTCCTTCTACCCTTTTCTCAAAACCACAAAGAAGAGCCGACTTTCTATAAAAATCCTGGAGGTGTTTAGTGAGGCACAAATTGATCCCCCACTCACTAAATTTCCCATAAGACTGTCAAATAGGTGCAAGCTTTAATGATCTATAGATAGTAATCTGGAGCATATGAGCATAAATCAAATTATTCCCTAGTTCTTTGCCTAGGGTACCAACTCTGTTCAATTCTAGTATATTTTCACTCAGGGCACAAAAATAAACAACATATGAAAACATGGAAAACCATTGGGTGTCTGAGAATGTCATTATCTATTCATTTAGTCTATCACTAATTAAATTTCCTTAATACATTTGTGCAGGGCCTTCCATTATTTTCATTGTCAGCTTGAACATCCAAGGTTCACATTTGCTCGCAACTTTGCATCTAGCTATCTTGCTCAATAGGGTCATTATGTCCTGAATATCCTGAATAAATGCATATCTTAACATTTGCTTCATATTCTTTGTGGGCTTCTCCCAAAACCATGTGGAAATCATAAACTTCTTGTTTTGTTCCTCTATATTCTAGTATGTTGTGGTCAAGACCTACATATCCAATGAATTTGTCTATTTTAATGTGGGGAGTCCAAATGTGTACACAATTCCCTCTGTGGATATTTCTACATATACTCTTCCTTCTTTCTCAATGACCCTCTTGTTTGGGTCATACCATCTCATGCATTCTAGTACTAGTTCAGGGGTGTCCATCGCCAACAAAAACCCTCCTACCAATTGCAGTCCACTTGAAACAATATTCTTGGTACACTAAGAGGCACATGCTTGCTGAGTCCTCATGGTAAATTCGTGCTCAGTGAATTCCCTTGGGTGAGTATTTGTAACTATCCTACCAATTGATACAACTTGTAAAATGGGTAATTCAAATTCCTCATATATTTGCTTCTTTTTGGAAGTTCTCATATTTCTCTTGATTTTTTGTATTATTAGAAAATATGTGCCTTGTGTGTGAGCTAGGGCTAGATTTAATCATACATTTTTAGTAATTCATGAAAGTTCCTTACTCATAACATTTATAGTCTGCAATTAGGTTAAATTCTTTAGAAATTATCAGAGTTTTAATGACCTAACTAGTGTTAATTCCATTTATCCTTATCCATACATGCATAAATGAATTAATAAAAAATAAATTACTAGAAGCATACCTAGTTTCACTGATAATGTGATTGAATGAATCCAGGTTCAAACCCTAGTAGTTGTGTTCTTTAATGTTTTAAAACTTACCCTTCTTTATGTGCCACAATCTTGGTTTTAATTCTTTGATGTACCTACAATAATCTAATGTGAGGTAGAGTATTGTAGAAGCAGCTACATGCTTGAGGTGGTGCCAAGTACATGTGTTATTTGTCACCTTAACTAATTTATTTTACTATGCATTAACTACCCTAAATAAAGGTGCAATCATGGAAGATTAGGGTTCAAATTATGAACTCCTTGATTCCTATGCAGGGGCCCACTCTTGAGAGAAAAGCAACACAAGAGGCCAATGTGGTACATTGATGTGTCACTTTAATTCTTATGAGGAAAAAGGCCTTAGGGGAAACATCAACCTTGGATACTTAAAGATTGACAATCAATAAGGTATGAATCATCTAACATTGAGCTTTGAAGAATTACCGAGAGTCGAGACTTTTTCCTATCGGGTTCAAGAGAACCGGGTGCAAAGGATACCCAAGACCGGGTGTAAATGAGACCAAATTGGTTCAAAATGAAACTTGTGCAAAAACTTTCGATCTTTGGTTCTGAAGAGAAGAAAAGCCACTATCAAGCTAACCAAGGAAAATTTCCATGCAAACACTGGGACAATTTTACCTAGGTGCAAACTTATCGAGTGTGACGACTAGCTAGGGAAAAAGAAAAACTTACAGAAGATACTATATCCTTAGAGCAAAAACAATTGATACTCAGGACTTGAGAATCCAATTAGTTAACAAGACTAGGGAAAATATTTTTCAAACACTCCAAGTTTGATAATATAGGAACTTAAGTGGGGTCAGGAAAGTTGGATCAAGATCTCAATATTTTACAATTTCCTCCAAAAGTAGCACACTAAAGCAAGCGAAAAGAAAAGAAAAGGAAAAAGGCAGTAGGAAAAAATGGGGCTCCACATTTGCTGGAGGAAAAAATGGGGCATGTTGTGATACCACACAACAAGTACTAAGAGAGTTTGAAATGTTATGTCTGACTTCAAATTGTAAATAATTTTTTGGATCTTCTTTAATTGTATATAATTTTTTATTATATTCAAACTTGATTACATAGTGAAGAGTAGGTGGGACTCCCCTCATGGCATGAATCCATGGTCTACTAAGAAGAAGATTGTATGAAATAGTACATCATGCATGACATGGATAAGGGTAGGAAAAATTACAAGTCCCACCAGAACTAGTAGTTTGATTGTACCTAGTGATTACCATTTAACATTATCAAAGCAATGAATAGACAAAGTATTAGGTTTGATTAGAGATGTATCCGCATTGATGCTATGTAAAAGGTCAATGCTAAAAATATTAAGACTTGATCCATTATCGACTAGAGTACACCTAATTTCATGTTCATTAATGATGACAAAAAATCATGGGAGCATCATATCTATTTTATTTTTCAAGAGAAGGTAATTCATACATTGAGGGAATGTAATGTCATAGTTTGTTGCATGCTTACAATCAGATAGGGTTTCTATGTCATTCATTCTAATAGAAGGTGGCACCACTATCTTTTGTAAGGTTTTTTGGAGTATCTCGTGTTATGTAGGTGAGGTTTATATTAATTCCCAAAGAGAGATCTTAGTTGGAGTATTATGAATTTTTTCAACAAGATCATACTCTTTGTCCACATATTGAGGAAGATGAGTTGTGGGAGGAAGATAAGGTTGAGGAAATGGAATGGAAGTGGGAGTGATTTGTGTTTAGTTTTGTTGTTTGTTGTTTCGAGGGTTGTATGTGTAAGAAACTATAATAGGTTGGTGACATGAAAAAAATTGATCAAGATTATTATTTTGAGTAAGTTGTTTTGTAAATTTTAGAATGTGACCAAGGGGTTTAGGCTAGTTTGAAGAACCTCCAATAATGAGAATGGGTTTATTTTATGGTTGAGGAACACGAGAAGGAGGATAGATAGTAATTTTTAGATTAGGAAACATCTTGGGAGAGAGTAAAGTGGCAAGAGGAAGTATCTTGAGAAGGTAATTTGGTAATGACATAAATTTGAAGCAAGAAATGTTGTTTGGCTACTATCTCCAAGGGAGAGCCAACTAGACTAGGTAGGGTTTTGATCACTTTTACTATGGGGAACAAGGATTTTTAGGGTAATGCAATGAACTAGGTGGTTTAGGGTCAAATTGGCAATGTATAATAGAATCTAGAAGTTTCAAGATAAACTATCAGAAATAGGAATCAAGTTTGAGATAAGGCTACAAAGCTAGATCTTGCATAGAAAATTGAGGTCAAATTTATAGGACAGTGGCATGGACTCCCTAGTATAGAAGTACATAGGTTTCAAGTTTTAAAATTTGTATAACTAAAGTTATTTATGTAGGTTTTTATGTGAAAACAAATTGGAGCCTGACACAATTCAAGAAATCAATGTGCCCGAATTTGATGATAAGAGGCACATGAAGGAATGAATTAGGGATCTTAAGCATTCAAAAGAGTTGATTGGTGAAATCAACTTTACATATGAATTCCCTTAGGGGGTAAAAAGTAGGAGAAAGTGTTTACAAGACAAATATGCCAATGAAATGGTAGAAGAATGTGTTTTTGTATGTGTTTGTGTAAAGAACATAGTGTATAAATGTTATAATTTTTCCTAGTAAACATACAACATTTGCTAATTAGAATGAGATAATTCATACCTACTACTGTATAAAGGAAAAAATAGATCTAAAACCACACAATTGAATCAAAATATTTTGCAAATATGATCTAAATTGAATTCACCAAGGTGTTTAGTGTTTAATGAACAATAAGTGCAAATGGTTGGTTTTCAAAGTTAAATAAGTGTATATGAATAACAAGATATTCAAATAAATTAATGCTAAATCAAATTACACAATTTATGTTATGAAAATTAGAAAAAAATGCAAGTGTAAGATATTTCAGGTTCACTAAAATTTTAAGTGGAAAAGAGATCCAAGATCCAAGAAGTAAATTAGCCTAGATATATTGTTTACTTTTGGACCTAGCATTGGAACACAAGCTATCTAGGGTTTGATGATTGGATAAATACCTCAAAGGAGAACCAATCTAATATGGTTTGGTTCATTTGTTGCAAAGAGGGAAATTTGATGTATG